>JABMCL010000191.1:1200000-1297500 GCA_018857735.1 Alviniconcha marisindica
ACACCGACCGGGAAACAGTGTAGAGGAGCTGTAGGGAGGCACTGGGAGAGTGTAGCGGAGCTGTCCGGCACTGAGGCAGTCCGAGGGGACCTGACCACCGAGCTTCACCTACACTGACGGCTGATTTACAACTTCAGCAACAGGATTCAGTTCTTCGCCCGGTGCTTGCAGCCTGGCCAGCCCTCCAACACCAAAGAACGCTCCGTGCGGGCGTTGGTGCAGCAGTACCCTCGACGGTTCCTGAAGAAAGGGATCCTCCGTCGTGGGCAGGCTGACCAACGTCGTGGTACCCGTGAACAGCTGGTTCTACCCAGCACACTTCGGCCTGATGTCCCAAGAGAGGTCAGGGACTACATCAGCAGCTGCGAGAGATGCACTGTGGTGCCATGCTTTAGGAAAAAGGAAGGGGATATGATGCTTGGTATGGTCGTTCGGTAATGCCTTGTGTTGTATGTTAATGGGGTACCTTAAGGGTCCTTAACTTGTTCAAACTTAGTGGCATCGGTTTAGATTTAGCATGTAACTTAACTGTCTTGCTGTTTCTAGTGTATACCTTGCATGGCAGTAGCCATTATGATTTAGCTTGTTTCCTTTTGTATGGACCTGTAGTGTGTTAATTGTTGGTGCCGTTTTGTTGAGTTGAGGTAAATGTACGTAAGTTGCACAATTCCTTTTGATTATGTGGATTGGATGTGGCATCTACTGAGTATGGATTGCTCTGGTAGTCATGCTCAAGAGACGTTGAGGTGTCAATTATACGTTGATTAACTTCGGGAAGGTTGCTTGGTACAAGCAACAGGGCGAATCAGGATTGATTGTATCTGTGTTGCATTTTGTATATGTGGATTTGTATGCAAATGGTTATATATACCCGCCTTATACAGTCGATTAGGGTTCTCAGTGAGTATGGCTACATCTCTGTTAGTTGATTGTTACTCCGTATCTGCCAAAACTTCCATTTTTCATTTTCCTGAGCAGTGTGGTGACCCTAGTGTATATTTATTTCATCATGATCGAACTTTGATGGCTTGACCGCTAATCTGGCATTACTTAATAGCATTATATATGTTCATTTGAGTAGTAATGGGACAGGGTCCACATCAGGGTCACTGAGCGTTGTGTTGTCTGTGAGTAAGAGTTATGTTTATTACGAGTATACGTGTTAACCTTTGTATAAGGCCCTGTATTTTCGTGTGCGCATTTCTCTAGCGAGACGTTTTATCGTACCGCGGGTCCTTCACATAAAGCTTGGTATTGAGATGGCAGACATCACTTGTGTGCCGTTCATGTAGTAAATGACATGCAATATGTAGTATTCGATTGTTGCAATGTGCGCTGTGTTGATGTTCTATTTTTTTCGAACATGTTGTTTTGTGGTCTTGAACGTCCTCCATTTTTATGCCCCAGATGGCAGTAGGTTTTTGAAATGCAATAAGAACAGATGTTGTTGTTTTTTGGAGTTTTCATCATTAACACAAAGAATCCTGTTTTTCACCCTTTTGTTCTGTTTCAAGCAATGTGTTCTGGGTCTGTGAAGGGGGCGAAAGAGTGAAGGATCGACCGCGCGCACCGACCCGGGAGACCGAGGAGGCCGTGGACCGCCGCCAGAACAATGGAAGTGTTAAGGTGGTGTCCCCTCGCCATTGCGCAGCAACTAGTGTACTACGCTGTTTCAACTGCTGTGCTAGGGCAGTCACAAGGACGATGTCCGTTGCACCGCCGTTCACAGCCCAGCTCCAGCTTAACATAGCTTTTTCATGACCTCTTCTGGGCTAACTTGAGGGCCCAGCACCACCTCCCTCCTCTAGATCTCGCCTGGAACCCTGTGATTTGAGGGCCCAGTACCACCTCCCTCCTCTTGATCTCGCCTGGAACCCTGTGAGTTGAGGGCCCAGTACCACCTCCCTCCTCTTGATCTCGCCTGGAACCCTGTGAGTTGAGGGCCCAGTACCACCTCCCTCCTCTTGATCTCGCCTGGAACCCTGTGAGTTGAGGGCCCAGTACCACCTCCCTCCTCTTGATCTCGCCTGGAACCCTGTGAGTTGAGGGCCCAGTACCACCTCCCTCCTCTTGATCTCGCCTGGAACCCTGTGAGTTGAGGGCCCAGTACCACCTCCCTCCTCTTGATCTCGCCTGGAACCCTGTGAGTTGAGGGCCCAGCACCACCTCCCTCCTCTTGATCTCGCCTGGAACCCTGTGAGTGACACACATGTTTGTGTGGTACCTTCCAGCGAGAGTGGCCGGTAAGACAAGCTACAGCTCGGTCTCTTGGGCGATTTTCTCTCGCCCCACCAACTACAATTCGGGCATAAGCGTACTTTTTAAAGTTTGCACATGCACGCCCAAAATTCAAACTAAAAGAAATCAAAATTGCACCCTATGTTTAAAGAGAGAGCCAGAGAGAGAGAGAGAGAGAGAGAGAGAGAGAGAGAGAGAGAGATGCCTCGAACAATATTTTAACATAGCTTTTTCTTTGTATCTCTGTGGAATCTTGGGTTAATTGTAAATGTCTGTCAGCTCCCCCTCCCTCTCTCTGTCAGGCTTTTTTTAAATAGTGTGTGTGTGTGTGGGTGTGCTCTGATTTTTTCTTTCTCTGGCATGCAGCTGAATACTTCAAAAGATGCGCACCTCAAGAAAAGAAAAAAAGTGCGTTTATGACAAAATGCGCCAAATCAGGCAACAAGTGAAAAGAGTGCGGTCCTGAGCTTCTCCCGGTCCCTGACAGTGAGAGAAGCTGGTTAGGTGTTGTAACACTAGGGCTCACAGCTGCATGGCTGGTCACTTCACGGCTATCATCTTACAGGTGAGCCTAGTCTGCTGTCAACATAGAGCGCGTGCCAGGGGGGGAAGAGCTGTGTACTGCTGAGCATTACGCACTCCCAGCGTGCAGGGCTGTCTTGAACGCGCGCAGCACCAGACACCAAGGACTTAGAAGGTCCATGCCCTACATTTGCTGTCCACCATCTACGTTGCTTTTGCCGGTTCGCAACGTGCGTGTCACAGTTTCGCAAATAACAGCCCTCAAATAAGTCAAGTTGCGAAAAGGTTGCGAGTTTGGTCGTCAGGACAGAGTTTGTTTCAGTAGTATCATATCAATCTTCGGAATATCTGTTTAATAATAATAATAATGGATACTTAGAGCGCCTAACACGCACAGGCCCTAAGCGCTTACACATTCTTTACATATATACATATTCTCAAAATTCAGCGCATACAACACGAACGCAAACACACGCACGCGCGTACGCATGCACGCGCGTTGGCGCGCGTCACACACACACACACACACACACACACACACACACACACACACACACACACACACACACACACACACACACACACACACACACACACACACACACACACACACAGAGAGAGTCGCATATCAATGGGCCTGAAGAAAAGTTTTTAAAAGGAGAAAGGTTTTCAAGGAAGATTGAAAAGAGCTAACAGACAGAATGGCGAACAGAAACAGGGAGTTGGCTCTAGATAACTGGAGCCTGGTAACAGAAAGAGTGCTGACCACAGAACTTTGTTCGGAAGGATGGTATTCTGAACACTCGCGTGTCTGTAGAAGAGCGGAGCTGCCGGGAAGGAGTGACCACACCTTCGGGTTTTAATAAATGCGTGTCAGTAGTTGAAGTATGAAGGTTGTTAAGAAAGCAACGTCACATTGACGTCCAATAACAATAAAAATAGTATAAAAGATCGAGTTTTCTCCCAAAAATCGATTCCCCTCACCATAATCTCTAAAGGAAAACTATCTACACACAAGACTCATCAAGGTATGATCATTCGGCTTTGATTTGTATATTGCGTTTTTTTTAGTGGTGTTGGTGCCAGTTAGAAATGTGTAAGAATTTCTTAAGCTAAGAGATTAAATCCCTTAGAAATGTTGAAGAATTTCTTAAGTTATGGGTTAAAAGATGTAGTGAGAAAATATGGCTAGGCAGGAAAACCAAGTCGTGTAAAAGGAGCATACTTGGGGGGGGGGGGGGGGGGGACGGCACACACACACACACACAACACACACACAGAGGAAATTTGGTAACATTTTCCAGAGAATAGAAATTTATCAACCCCCCCCCCCCCTCCCAATGCTGTTCAACTCTTTGAAAAAATCATTCCTTACAGTTACGTAACCAGCGATACTTGCGGTGTAACGACAGGGACGCGGAAGGACTCGAGCAAGCAGGACGAAAGACTGAGTGGCCGAGGAGTGAGACACGCATAGATTGTTGCCCAAAGATTCAGACACAAAAGCCCTTGTGTTCTTTGACATCACCCCACTGCTAATGACTTTTTCTCCCAATGTGTCTATCAATTCAAAGTGTTGTTTTGGTGTACCGACTGTCTCTTGACTTTAGGAAACAAAATCGGTGCTGAAATTCACAAGTTGTGCGACAAGGCAGTGGCTGCCCGTTACACGGCGCAGACTTCAGTCGTTCCGCCTTTGATGCTGTGCCGACCTGGCTAACTGGTGCTCACCTCACCCGCTGTACTTTGCGCCGTGACACAACGATGATCAGAGACGACAGCCGTTGGGAGCTAACTGCTAACAGGTCAGCGCCAGGCGGTGTCTTTCAAGAATGCAGGTAGCACGGGTCTTGCCACCTGTTTGACAGCACCTGGTGAGTGCCCCACCGCGAGCTACATGTGGTCCGCCCCGCCTGCCTGGGGGTGCCGTGGCCGCCCTTGTCAACCCACTGGCCCATTCACGGTGGAAGAGGGTTCCGAAAAGAGAAAGCACAAAGACTGAAGCGAACAAAAGGCGGATGGTCGCGTGGTGGTGAAGCAGGAAGGTAGTTGACACTGTAAGATCCCTGACTACAGCACACCCTGTCCACAGCGCCGGCTTCACGCGCTGAGCGGGAGTGTGAGGGGTATGCATATAGCCCCCCTCCTCTCTCAACTGCCAGATTCGTGTCGTGCTTTGAAAGTCTACACAGCTGTTACAGTTGGAGATGTCAGGAGTCGTAACCACTGGACAAAGTGAAGTACCTGTCCATTGCTTTGCCTGATTAGTACTGGCGTTTCACAATCCCCGTCCCCGTCCCTAATAAGTCTTACGGTTTCTGTGGACGTTAAGCACCATGTTTACTTACTTTACAAGACATGAAGGGGCTTCATGACAACGACCAAAGCACTTTACGACCAAAGCGTGACTGCATAAAGCGTCACGCCACACTGATCATGTCAAACCCAGGACTAGCTACTTGCCAACCAAAGCATAACGGCGTCAACGACCAGAGCGTGACGGAACTTTACAGCCAGAGCGTGACGGCACTCCACGACCAGAGCGTGACGGAAACTTTACGATCAAAGCCTGACGGATACTTTACGACCAAAGCATGGTGGCACTCCGCCACAACCAAAACATACCTTTGCATATATATATACCGTGCATGTATGTATGTTTTAACTTCACCAGTTAAGTCAGTAAGCTTGTACACATTGTTGTGCCGGTTCAGTGAACACGTTTGGGCAAAAAGAAATAGTTGTGTTGTCTATTTCTGTGTCTAAACCACATGGCAACAATATTTCAACATTGTTTGCAGCCATGTCATCATCGGGGCCCGGCATAGTGAGAATGTTCGACTGCTCTGTTTGCCGTTTGTCCGTTTGGACTTAAAGGAATAAGTACAATATACTTTTTTTCATCCAGCCCTCGGGCAAAAACAAAAAACAACAACAATAAAAACAATCGAAAACAAAATAATTATACTCAAAAACTCAATTAACTATTGAGAGAGAGAGAGAGAGAGAGAGAGAGAGAGAGAGAGAGAGAGAGAGAGAGAGAGAGAGAGAGAGAGAGAGAGAGAATGAGAGAGAGAGGACAGACAGACAGACAGACAGACAGACAGACAGAGAGTAAAATGAAGAGCATGCATGTATGCATAATATACATATCTGACACATCATATTCACAAATATTGAGAATATAAATGTTCAAATCATGTTCAAAATCAAAGAAATAGTGCACATATCCTTAATCAATGTTTGTTGTGATTTTTTCAGTTAAGTACTGTTTAACAATTTTTTTTAATGCTTTGTGATCTGACAACATTTTAATTGATAATGGTAAATTGTTCCATAGGTTTCCCTCGGAATACATCAAGCTACATTTAAATAAATCTAATCTAGGACGGGGTTTGTGTGAATGTCTGTTCTGATTTGAATGAAAGTTTAATTTTAGATTTGATGGTGCACCAGATACTATTTTATGCATAAATTCTAATTTTAATTTTAGCGGAAGAACATCTAAAAGTTTATAGTCGTGAGCTGTCAAATATGTGGATTTTAGAAGGGTTAATTTAAGGGCTCGCTTGTGAATACTAACAAGAGGTTTTAATGTGTTTGCACTAGCAGAGTCCCAGAGTGTTGAAGCATAGTCAATGTTGGTTGGATATGTGCATGAAAAAATAGTTTTCGAGCATGAGCATTTAGAAAATGTTTAATTTTTGCGAGTTGATATAGCTTTTGAGAAACACGTTTGGTTAGTTCATTTACATGATTTGTCCAAGACAAATTATTATCAATAGTTACTCCTAAAACTTTATGTGTTGCTACTTCGACAATTTTCTCATTTCCAATATAAAGTGGCATGCGAGAAGATGTGTTCTGGCTTTTTTGTCTTGTTGTTATGGTCATGTATTGGTTTTGTACGAGTTTAGCGACATATGATTTAGTTCAGTCCATTGAAGAAGATTATTTATACTTTCTTGTAAGCTAAGCAAAAGATTATTTAGGTTTGAGTGACTAGAATGGATAGTTCCCTAAATCCAGATTGGTTGGGGTGTATAAGTTCATTTGTTTTAAGATAGGATAAAAGGTGTTTGTTAATATGTTTTTCTAGAGGTTTTGAAAGAACAGACAGAATTGAGATAGGTCTATAGTTTGAAGGGTCTTTGTTATCTCCTGATTTGTAAATGGGTATAACCTTAGCTTGTTTGAATGCTTTTGGAAAATAGTTTTTGTCTATGCAAAGATTATATATGTAGGTAACAGTCTCAGTTATGACGTGTGCAGACATTTTAATAATTTTGCCGTCTAGGTCATCCAGGCCTCGGGTTCCTGTCTGTTTCCGTTGTAATAGGGCATTGTACACTTCATATATTGCAATTGGTGGAATCGTTAAAGTAGAATTTGATATTTTTGATTCGCAAAAGCGTTTTAAAAAGCTTAAATCGTTTAGTTTTGATTGATCGTTGGTAATAATTGTGTCAAATACATTTTGCAAAATGACTGTTTAGCTTATCGGGGGGTAATTCTTTGACTGTGACTTGAGGTTTTGATGCATCTTTATTTGTTAGAGTGTTAATGGCCTTCCAAACAGAGTGAGAATCATTTTTTGAGGCGACTAAATTTTGAAAGTATGTTTTTTTGGAAGCACGTATTAAAGATGTCACTTTGTTCCTCTGCTTTTTGAATTCTTCGTGTTTCCTTGCTTTCAGTAGCCTATCTCTTTGATGCATGGCCTCTTTTGTCTCCTTTGACAACCATGGAGGTTTCCTTATGTACTTAACACGCTTGGTCATAAAAGGAGCATGCTTATTATAAACAGAACTAAATGTTTTGTACCAAAACTCAAGAGCTTCATCGGGGTCTGTATACTGGTATACTTGTGAGAGTTGAGAGTGAACCAAGTCAAGCAAAAAAGCATCTTTGTCAAAATGAGTAAAACATCGGTACTGTATTTCTTTATGTGCAGCTTTAGGAGTTTTTACACCTTTTTTAAACCATGTAACGCAAATAGGTAAATGGTCACTATAACCACACACAGGGGAACATACTTCGGCAATATTTTGTTTGGTAGTAACACAAATATGATCTATCAGAGTTTCAGAATTCGTAGCCGTAATTCGAGTTGGTTTATCTATTAGTTGATGTAAGTTAAAGTTTTCATACAGTTGATTCCATTTAATATGTGGCTTTAAAAGATTGATGTTAAAGTCTCCTAGTAATATTATTTCTTTTGCTTCTAGAAAACGGCATCCATCATTAAAGTGAATCTATCGAACCAGTCAGTACATTCGGAAGGGTTCCTGGATGTGAATCCCACGAGAATTGGTTTACTTCGCTTTAGACATACTTCTATCCAGATAGATTCAGTATTGTGTTGTTCTAGATGCGAGGCACGCTTTAGGTTAACTGAGTGGGAAAAGTATAACAACAGACCTGTGTCTTTATGGGTTTTGGGGTCTAGGCGCATAACGTTGTAACCAGGCATTGATACGTCAGAATCAGATACATGATTTGATAATCAGGATTCTGCAAAACAAAATACATGGAAGTTTCTTCTAGAATTGAACAGAATTGAGGAGATATGAGTAAGTTTGTTAATGGCATGGTTAATGTTTAAGTACCCTATTCTTGAGAGAGAGAGAGAGGAGAGAGAGAGAGAGAGAGAGAGAGAGAGAGAGAGAGAGAGAGAGAGAGAGAAGCTTTTTGATGCGGCTTTGACGTTTTATTGTCTTCAGCTTACGAAGCCCACAAGACAAGGGATTATGAAACATGATCAACTTTCCATCACGCACAGCGACATGTAAAAATAATGTAGTTCCTTCAAAAGGAATAGGTAGTATGGATAATAAGAATGAATCATCTGCAAGCGCAAAATGCAGTGCTTTACCTGCAGAGATTCCCACATTTAACCTAAACCACATAACAGATTCGTATACATGTACATAAATAATTATGTGCATATATAATTATGTATACATGTCTTTCCCCTTCCATACATTATATACATAATGGCGAGGGTAATAGATTACATACATAATGGCGAGGGTAATAGATAAGCATGTATGCTTTTTTACATCCAGCCCTCGCCCTAACAAAGGACTATTCTAGATCTAATTATACATTTACATATTTTCTAAGCTACAGCACACCGGTACACACATGGAATAAATGAAGTTTAGACGTCAAACATGATATGAGACAGGCAGGAATTGGGGTGGATACATGGGGCTTTGAAATCATCAGTAGCAAACATTATTTGGTGGGTAAATGCGTGATGAATAGGAGACACAATAAGGTAGAATGTTGTGGGCGGGTTGCAATCGCCAATTTTAACATGCAATGCCAACTAGTCAGCGTATAATGTATGACATGTAACGTGATTTAAAAGTTTCAGTGCTGGACGGTAATGTAAGAGAGTCGGGGACCAGGACTGAATTCCAAACTACCGGAATATACTAGGCTAGACTTAAAAAGGTCAATCCTAGGGATTGGTACATTGGGTTTTTGATGGTAATCTAAGAGAGTCGGGGACCAGGAGTGAGTTCCAAAGAGCACTACCAAAATATACTAAGCTAGACTTGAAAAGGTAAATCCTAGAGATTGGTACATTGAGTTTTTCAGAATATCCTGACTAGTTTAGGGAAAAATTAGCTGCAAGAGAGGGTAGGACTTTTCCGGACATATTTTTTGTATCAGAACTCCCTTGTTGTAGTTATGTAGTTACAGAGAGAGAGAGAGAGAGAGAGAGAGAGAGAGAGAGAGAGAGAGAGAGAGAGAGAGAGAGAGAGAGAGAGACAAGAAAGTTTATTTGTTTTTAGGCCATTAGCCTCTTTCACAAAGAACATGAACACACTGCATATTTACGCTGCACAATACATTTTTTAAACATGCTTCTAGTGACAAGGTGTTTACTGATTTTACCCCCCCCCCCCCCCCCCCCCCACAACACCACACACACAAAATAGCACCTACAACAACTACGTGCCGCTACTATTCCAAATCAGTCAGTTATCTGTCTCATTTTCCCTGCCTTGATAAGAAACAATGCAATCTGCTGCAAACGGCATTGATTAGTTGTTTCCATAACTGAATGGTAAGGAACACTACTCCGCAGACCGTCACGCCTTAAAAAGTCGGGTCTAATATTGTATCTCAGTTGTACATTTGCACAGAACATGCAGCTCGTCCTCTGTCTCGTGTGGGCAAAACGGGCATGAGGTATCAGCTCCAGGCTTAAAACGGAATCTGTGGACTTTTTATCCACGACACTCCTGCCCTAAATCTTAGTATGTGTCTCTCAAGTGTCCTCTCATTGAACAGATGTACTCTTCCATACCAAAGTTTTGTTTCATGAGTTTGTATTCAAAGAACCTGTCACTTGATTCGAGCTTGTCATGCCAGCTTTGCCCAAAGCAATCTTTTAAGCGTTGAGAAAAGGTCCTAAGAAACTTCTTTTCGTCCCCTGCTCCCTGATTGTACCACACTTCGCCGAAGCCTTGCTTTAGTAGCAACTCTTTCACTCTTCCAGCCCAAGATACTTTGCCCCTTTCCGCCAGATTCTGAGAACATCGGTACGCCCCAAAAGGCAGCCGATCTTGATTCAGTTTCAGGAGTCTCAGCCAGTATTTTATGCTGCGTATCTGGGAGCTGACGGCCAGCGGGTACCTACCGCTTTCACCATACACTATGATGCTAGGAGTTCTGTTGCTTAACCTCAAGAACCTCTTGATGGCAAATAAGTGAACCTTTTCAACTGTTTCCACTCTCCCTGTACCCCATATCTCAGAGGCGTACAAAAGCGCTGGCTGTATTTGGGCATCAAAGATCTTACTGAACACTCCCCAATCTGTGCAATTTATCTTTCTGAGTGCTTTCAAAATGGTGATAATCTTCCGTTTAGCCTTTGGTATAAAATCTGCTACAGCTTGCGTTGTGCTAAGTTTAGTAGTTAACGCTATGCCTAGGTACTTGTACGAGTTTACTACTTCAAGTTCTACATCCCCGTAAGTCCATCTTTCGTGTCGAGACAGGTGTCCCCCTTTTCTAAACACTATGATGCTGGTTTTTGCCAGGTTTACTTCCAGTTTTAGTCCATCTGCTTCGGCCTTGAGGTTATTCAGCTGGTTTTGCTGTTAAGGACACCAGCGCCACATCATCTGCAAACAGCAGTAAGAAAACTTCTGCCATGCCCCGAACAAACTGAACCCCGTGAGTACCCTTTTCCCTTACGGTTGTGGCTAGCTCGTTAATGAAGAAGGAGAACAATAAGCCCGACTGGGCAGGAGAACTCTTCTGTCGTACAGCCTACTTCCACTCTGACAGAAGCCACAACAGAGCTGTACATTGCTCTCAGTGCCCTTAGCATCTTTTCCCCCCGCCCCCGCCCTTCGTAAGACATCCCACAATATGTTCCTGTTCACGGAATCGTATGCTTTACGGAAATCCACAAAAGCAACATACAGCTTGCCTTTTGATTTTGCCAGGGCCTTTTCTACCATCGAAATCATAACAAAAATGTGGTCCACAGTTGACCGTCCCTTCCTGAAACCACCCTGCTCTTCTACCAGCTTCCCCTGACTTTCTGCCCACACTTCAAGTCGCTTATTTAATACATATGTATAGCACTTGCTCAAAATACTAAGTAGGGATATGCCACGGTAGTTATCCGGGTCGCTAATGCTTCCCTTCTTGTGTATGGGGACCAGCAGCGCTTTTGACCACTGTTCCGGGAAGAGGCTGTTGTTGAACAGGTGATTGAAATAGCTTGTCAAGAAAGGGACTACCGTCTCCTGCGAGTTTTTCAAGAGCTCGCCCAACACACAATCTGGACCTGGTGACTTGCCATTCTTAAGGTGTGTTTTTTATCGCTGCCCGTACCTCGTCTTCCCTTATGTCCTGGTTCAGTTCTGCGTCATACTCAGAGGCATATGTATCATCATCACTATCATCCTCACTTGTGTTTTCAGAAAGATTATCCTCATACAAGTTTGTACCAAAAACTGACTTAAAGTGTGCTAACCACTCCTCTGAGGAAATATCGTTGCCTCTGCCCGCCCCCCTGTTTATACTCTTGACTGCTTTCCAGAACGACTGCTGGTCCCGAAGATTTTTCGTCAAGCCTTCACACTTGTTTTCTTCGTATTCCCTTTTTTTCTTTTGGAGCAAACTATGGTGTTTTGTCCGCTCTGTTACATAAGTCGCTACCACCCTCAACAATCGTTTCACACTTTGTTTGGACTGCCTACATTCATTATCAAACCATGGAGCCCCTTGCTTTTTTCCCTTGTGATTGAAAAATGTTTTCTTCAGTGGCTCAGCAGCGTTCAGCAAAAGAGACACAAATATGTCAAGCGCCTTGTTCGGATCACGTGCAATCTGTTCAGTCGCCTCTCCCAGAGTATTTGTAAACACACTTGACCTGCCCCTCTGTCGTCCCTCCTTCTCTCTGCCCCTCTGTCGTCCCTCCTCTCTGCCCCTCTGTCGTCCCTCCTTCTCTCTGCCCCTCTGTCGTCCCTCCTCTCTGCCCCTCTGTCTCTTCCTTCTCTCTGCCCTCGTCGTCCTCTTCTCTCTGCCCTCTGTCTTGTCTCCTTTTTTGTTGTCGTCCCTCCTCTCTGCCCCTCTGTCTCTGTCTCCTTCTCTCTGCCCCTCTGTCGTCCCTCCTCTCTGCCCCTCTGTCTCTGTCTCCTTCTCTCTGCCCCTCTGTCGTCCCTCTTTCTCTCTGCCCCTCTGTCGTCCCTCCTTTTCTCTGCCCCTCTGTCGTCCCTCTTTCTCTCTGCCCCTCTGTCGTCCCTCTTTCTCCACTCTGTCGTCCCTCTTTCTCTCTGCCCCTCTGTCGTCCCTCCTTCTCTCTGCCCCTCTGTCGTCCCTCCTTCTCTCTGCCCCTCTGTCGGACAGTGCCGGGCACCCCCGACGTAGGAATTAAGATCCCCCGTGGTGAGAAACCTGAGCTTTCCGACTCTTTAAAGTGGACCCGGCGGAAAGGAGCATGACGGGTAGAAATGGAATTGAAGAAGAAGAAGAAGAAGAAGGGTGTTACGTACTTATTTGTGACGCCCATTGTTCTTCAGTCAGAGAGAGAGAGAGAGAGGGAGACAGACAGACAGACAGACAGAGACAGAGACAGACAGAGACACAGAGAGAGACAGACAGACAGAAGGGGGTAAATTAGTTTGTGTTTCACTTGACAAAGTTTTGGTCTGTGGTATCGCAGACTTATTCTCTTTCCGTACAACAACTGCATTGTCTTGTCTTGTCCCAATTTGCTACAAGTTCTGGTTTCAAAGAAGAAAAGCGACGGACGAACTGACTGCTGAATTCACACCCACGAGAATGAAGATCTCAGTCCAACCTGACCCTCCTCAGTTGATGAATGGCCCCTTATCGTGGACGAGATGGCATCTTGTGCCAGGCTGAACTGGCTCTGATGGCGTGGCGGGCGCGGCGTGCGGTCGGGGCGGGCGGCATTGATGGCACTTCAAGCTGTTTTTCAACAGGCAGGCCCGCGTCTCCAGCTGGCGCTCAATCTAATCACACATCTTTGTCATCCAGGGTGGCTGACCACTGTGGCCTGCTAACCAGCGGCACGACTGACCGGGACTCAAGGCGGGTCGCCTTTCTACAAGTGGCTCTCATCGTGTCGGTACCCTACCAGAGGTACTAGGGCTAGTGAAGTGTCTCTGACCCTACACCGACTTTCGCTTTGTTGTTGACGCATATCACGTGCAAGTCTAGCTGTGAACTAGGTAGCCTATTTGATGCTCGACGAGAATTCTTTACAAGTTTCGTTATTGTTACGGTGTTCTTTTGCATTTGACTCTCGCTTTCAGTCTCTCCCCTCAGACTCGCCTCACTTGATCCGATCGGCTCTTCGAGTTGTCGTTAATGGATATTGTCCACAAGACCTTGCCACCTTCCCAACATCCCGCCTCCTCCCCGTCGGAACTAGTGAAAGGGGACCGCAATCAAAGAAACTCACGGGCTCTGGGGGTAAGCCTGTCACTAACAAACAAACAAACAAAAACAAATGAAATGACGTCTCCAAAACAAAAACGCTCGCAGCAGTTGTTTAGTCTTTTTATGTTACTAATGACCTTAAAAATCGACGTTTAAAAGTTGCGAACTAGACAATGCTCTAAGCGGCACGGCCGCCATTGGCCCCTGTGTGTGACGTCATGAGCACGGCAATGTCAGCCGCGGCTCTCGCTCGGCGCTCAGTGGCCGCTGTGTCCTCCACCCAGAGAGGCTGTGGTGTGGTGTCACTGGTCCACCCAGAGAGGCTGTGGTGTGGTGTCACTGGTCCACCCAGAGAGGCTGTGGTATGGTGTCTCTGGTCCACCCAGAGAGGCTGTGGTATGGTGTCTCTGGTCCACCCAGAGAGGCTGTGGTGTGGTGTCACTGGTCCACCCAGAGAGGCTGTGGTGTGGTGTCACTGGTCCACCCAGAGAGGCTGTGGTGTGGTGTCACTGGTCCACCCAGAGAAGCTGTGGTATGGTGTCTCTGGTCCACCCAGAGAGGCTGTGGTATGGTGTCTCTGGTCCACCCAGAGAGGCTGTGGTATGGTGTCTCTGGTCCACCCAGAGAGGCTGTGGTATGGTGTCACTGGTCCACCCAGAGAGGCTGTGGTATGGTGTCTCTGGTCCACCCAGAGAGGTTGTGTGTCTAGTCCACCCAGAGAGGCTGTGGTATGGTGTCTCTGGTCCACCCAGAAAGGTTGTGTGTCTAGTCCACCCAGAGAGGCTGTGGTATGGTGTCTCTGGTCCACCCAGAAAGGTTGTGTGTCTAGTCCACCCAGAGAGGCTGTGGTATGGTGTCTCTGGTCCACCCAGAAAGGTTGTGTGTCTAGTCCACCCAGAGAGGCTGTGGTATGGTGTCTCTGGTCCACCCAGAAAGGTTGTGTGTCTAGTCCACCCAGAGAGGCTGTGGTATGGTGTCTCTGGTCCACCCAGAAAGGTTGTGTGTCTAGTCCACCCAGAGAGGCTGTGGTATGGTGTCTCTGGTCCACCCAGAAAGGTTGTGTGTCTAGTCCACCCAGAGAGGCTGTGGTATGGTGTCTCTGGTCCACCCAGAAAGGTTGTGTGTCTAGTCCACCCAGAGAGGCTGTGGTATGGTGTCTCTGGTCCACCCAGAAAGGTTGTGTGTCTAGTCCACCCAGAGAGGCTGTGGTATGGTGTCATTGGTCCACCCAGAGAGGCTGTGGTATTGTGTCACTGGTCCACCCAGAGAGGCTGTGGTATGGTGTCACTGGCTCAAGAACTGACTTATAGGCCTATTCCATCAATCGCACAGCGTCCCCTCGGTTGACCCCATTTTTCTACTAGTTCCAAACACAAGTCACCAAGTCACAAGGAAAAAACTGACTCCCACTTCTGGACACAACACAGCCAACAACAGTGAACACAACCAAGTCAAAACAGTCATTAACAAGTATGTCTCAATCTGTTTACATTTACTTATTTACAATGATTCAGAAACATACACCGGCGAGTTCTTCAATCGCGACGTATTAAAAAATATCTGCCTAAAAAGTACAAGATCAATACATAGTTTATCAAACCACAAAAATATTTCTGATTTACTGTTATAATACACAGCACATGCTTTGGGGCCCATTTATATTCCGCAGGCACTCAGCACGGGAAACTGCACCAGCTGCTTGTGATCTGCTTTATTCCGCAAGCCCACACTGGAACTTTCGCTAGGCACAGCCGTGTCCCTTGAAAAAGCGGAGTTAGTTAGTTAGTTAGTAACTGGATTTGATAAGTAAGTAAGTAAGTAAGTAAACATGGTGCTTAACGTCCACAGAAACCATAAGGCTTATTAGGGACGGGGAGAAGGGGGGGGGGGGGTATGGAGGTGGGGGAGAGGGAGATTATATACCTATCGCTACACTGTCACCACCAGAATGACTTCTGCATTGAGATGGACTGCGATGAGAGCTATTTTAATGTTTCAGTCGGAAGTGATGGACAAAGTCACAAGACAGTGTCCACAAAGCACAACCTTTTTGAAGAGAAAGGAGAGCCGAAGCGGTATCGAACCGAGGTCCTTCCGCTTACCAGCCTTTACCGCTAGGCCAAACCGGCTCACTAAAATTTGATGATGATGAGTCTGCTCGAGATTATTATTATTATCAATAATAATAATAATGATCGCTTTTATATAGCTCTCAAGCAGACTCACTGCGCTCGCATGTGATTCTACATGAGTGAATATCTTTACAGCACGTTTTTGAATATCCACCAAAGTGGTGTACTTACAGCGCCGGCATGGCTGGTGCCACATGAAACTGCTGCCGTCTCGGTGCGTTCTGTGTACACCAAACAACCATGCACCATGTCACTTCATGCAAAGCCACATACGTAAGGTGCATGCGTGTTTAGCTGTAACTGCCATCTGCACTTTGGGCAGAATGACCGGGATCTTTTACGTGCTACTGCAGTAACACTGGGGTGGAACGGATACCGAAATAAGAGTCAGCACAGAAAGTTGACCATAGAGAAGAAAATTCTCTCGCCGCTCCTGCAGGGATTCGAACCCGCGAGTCGCGAGTCCGGCGCTCTAACCACTGAGCTATCCCCGCTCCTTAGCGTTTTAGCGTTATGTCATTTTAGCGTCCTGTCAACCACAAAGGGTCACCTAAGGACAATCCAACTCAGTCATAAGCAAATGCACACACCCTTTCCCAGACCAGTCCACAAAATCAATCCCTATACAAATATAAAACAAAGCATACGTACACAAACACCGAACACAAGTTTTTTAAGTTAGCCCTTCAATAATTATTACCCCTGTTAAAAGAGTACATAAGGCTAGGTCGACCATTCCGTCTAATTTTTCAATACCAGATTATAGAAAAACAAAAAGGAATGGACAGTGACAAAACAAACAAACAAAACCAAAAACCCCAACAACAACAACAACAAAAACCCACAAAACAAACATATAATAGAAAATGCCAGTGCCAAAAGGCAACAAGCTGCACATACCACCTGCCAACTATCATCTCCTAGCTAGAGCCACTAGTAAAGCCACACAAAAAGCCTAACTCTTAAGGAAAAATGCCTGAGAATATTCTGAAGCAAAAACAAAACAAACAAAAAGAGAGAGAAAAAAGCAGGAGAATGGACAAGACGGAAAGAGAAAGAGGACTAAGCAGAAAAACAAGAGAGGAGATAGGAAAGGGGAATCAAATGACAGGCATGAGATTCCAGATGGTGGAGGGGTGGGGGGTTGGGGAGGGGGGGTAAAACGTCAGACATCCGGCCTCCCTTCGGGAAGGAAAAGCGGAGAGAAGATACGGAACAAATGAAGTTGAATGAACAGGGGAGGTAGAAATTAGAAAGGATAAATTCCAGGTAGTCGACGAAGCAACTATGGCTATATTCTGACATATCTCTGGCGTTAAACGAAGACCCTCTGACAACTCAGGGTTTTCAAGAGAGGAGACCATAATCTCTGCGTCCACAGTACCCCCTATTGCAGGGCTGTAGTGTACGTTGCTGATGAAAAGTTACCCAACTTGATCGAATAAGCACTGATTGCAGGGCTGTAGTGTAAGTTGCTGATGAAAAGTTACCCAACTTGATCGAATAAGCACTGAGAGAAAGAAGCAACTTATAGAACTATGTAGCGGTGCGAAATGACACGCAGGCTACAAGAAGAGCAGTTTAACGCGCCGGCGACTCGCATTCTGAGCATTAGAAATTAAAATGTCCGTTGTAACTTTGTACACCTTTACGATCTTGAAAATGATTCAAGGTCATAAAACTCTGTATGAATAAGTAGAACCCAATGGAGATGCCTAAAGAGGGGGACAAATCAACATTTAGGCCTACTGTCCAAGGCAGTACCTGTATGAGTTGGTGTGCCTTGCCACGCATTGACACTGTGGAGTTTGTGTGCATAATTGAAGGTTATCATCAGAGTATAACAAATTTTCAACAACAAAAGAGAGAGAGAGAGAGAGAGAGAGAGAGAGAGAGAGAGAGAGAGAGAGAGAGAGAGAGAGAGAGAGAGAGAGAGAGAGAGAGTTGGGTAACTTTTCATCAGCAACTTACACTACAGCCCTGCAATAGGGGGTACTGTGGACGCAGAGATTATGGTCTCCTCTCTTGAAAACCCAGAGAGAGAGAGAGAGAGAGAGAGAGAGAGAGAGGAGAGAGAGAGAGAGAGAGAGAGAGAGAGAGAGAGAGAGAGAGAAAAGCAACGTTAAAACGTGATCGTTACAGAGAGCCGCATGCTTCCTCAAGCCAGTCAGAACTAAAAGGAGAAAGCAGGAACTGCACAATGAATGTGAGTCAATTGAGGAGAAGGATGAGACAGCATGTGACCGCTGCCCCGGCGCCGCTGGCCTGGCTTCACGTTTCATCAGCAGCCGTTGATGTGATTACCTTACACAGCCCCATCCGCCACCCGCTTGATTCCACTTCAATGCCCTCGCTGATGCAATTGAACTCTACCCCTCACACTGGAAACAGTGCTCAGAGAGATTTCCTTCACTTCCCTTCTCAACCTCCCTAGCCCCCACCCCCACACACAGATCCACCTCAGACTCATCCCCCCAAACACCCCCCCCCCCTCCAATTCTTCACCCCGAACATACCAACCTCACACACTCAACGCCCCCCCCCCCTCCACCCCCACCCCCCAAACAAAAAACACTCTTGTCCTCCAGAACACAACACTCCTACCCACGCCCCTCATCTACCTTCTGGCTTTCAAAATTATAGCGGTCTGTAGCCATGGACATACATGTATATTGTCAGTCCATGCATACATGCAGCCGAGCAATAAAGTGGCACTGAACCTACTGACAGGAAGTCATTCTTTTCTAAGTTGTACCACTCCTGGTCCATTCAACATCTTTTTTCTTTTCTTCTTTTTTTCAAAATCTCTCTCCATTTTTTCCTTGCTATAAAAAATGTAATATAGAATTTATTTCTTTATAAAGCGCCTGCATCTAAGGTGAGCCCAAAGCGCGAAATACAAAACACTAGGGTCCATAAAAGTATACAGTAACGAAAATTAAAATTAAGAAAACAATGAAAGTCTAGTAAATCAGGTTTAAAAGCAAACTGATATACCTCAACCGGCATCATTCAACATACTTCTCATCACTTTCAACACACACACACACACACACACACACACACACACACACACACACACACGCGCGCGCGCGCGCGATTTGGTTCCTTTCAAGTGCGTCAACAACAGATTTGTCGTTGCCGCACGTGCAGCAGATCAAGACAGTCTTGTTGACCCCAGGTCACCACACAGCACTGTTCCAGCGTCCTTTGCCCCGCCACTCAGCGACTGTGTGTATACAGTGACGTCCCATCGGCCCCTTTCTTGTCCGGAAACGACTTGGCGGACAGGACGTCAAGGTGGTGTGCGGTCTTGTCAGCCGCACAACATGCATCTGGAAGTGGAAAGGCGTGAAAGGGAGCGCCACAAGGGGGTGGAGAGTTGGATGGATGGCCAGTGGTACTGAGCGGCACTAATTTTTTCCTTGCAATGCAGGCAGCTAGTCTCAATCAAGGTGATGTGATATTTATTTGACTGGCTACAGCTGTGGTGAGTTTTTTGCTGCTTAATGTCCACGGAGGCGAGAAGGCCTATTAGGGTCGGGGACGAGTGGGGAAAGGGGGATAGAAGAGTGAAACCTCGAAACAGGCACCAACCCGGAAGACCAAGGCTGCCGTGGACCGCCGGTAGAACAACAGCATGTTAAGGCAATGTCCGTCGGGCATTGCGCAGCAACCACAGCACCACGGCAATTGCTGTCCCAACTGCTATGCAGAACAGAGTCACAAAGACAATGTACGTAGCTCCGCCGTTGGGAAACAACTGAAGCGAAAGAAGTCCAACCTCCCTGCTCTTGATCTCTTCCGGGCTAGTTTCTTCTTGAGAGTCCAGCTCACCTCCCTCCTCTTGATCTCGTCTGGACTCTGTCTTCTGTAATATGTGTGTGTGTAATATGCGCCAGTGGCGGGTTTATGTCCTCTTGCCACGATCAATTTCAGTAAGCTATGGCACAGCAGGATCCAAGTTGGTGAGTGCCGACAACAGGAATGTCAATACTGCATTGCAGCAGTCAACAATGCATTGCCTCGACTGCCCGAACAGCTTACCCACTTACAGTATCTGTGTACGCTTGCTGTAATATCTGCTTGTGAGCATACCTCTAGGACGCTTGCTGTAGTATTTGCAAGCAATGAGATACGGTATCTGTGAGTGAGCAGACTCACACGGTACACATGATGTTGTGTATGGTGGTAAGCAGACCGACAGTACACTTGTAGTGTCTGTGCCGGAAAGCAGACATACAGTACAGGCTTGCTGTAGTATGTGTGGGTAAGCAGAACTACAGTACACTGACGAACTTGCTGTAGTATCTGTCGGTTCAAGTTCAATGTTGCTTTACGTCCACAGAGACATAAGGACTATTAGGGACGGGGAACCCAGGACGGCCACCTCGATTTTCACACAGCTCCTGAACTCTGAACCTGTGGGTAAACACACCTACAGCCTAAAGCCCGTTCTTAATCGGGCGAACAGTGTTTGTTCGCCGAACATGTACTACTTTAATAGTTCGACGAACTATAATTCGTTTCTTAATTGAACTTTTAGTTCGGACAGTTCGACGAGTTTAACTTCGTTCTTAACTTCGTTCTTAACTGGCCGTTTAGAATGAGATGCAAGCTTCGGCCCGAATTTGCGACAGAAGCGCAGCACTGACATGGGCATGAGACAGCATGGTCCAAAATGTAGACTAAAGTCAAGTCAATATGCTTTAATCATCCCTCACAGGGTACTTCAGCTAACCTACTATATCATTCTGGATCCCAGAGACAACTAAGGCTGTGCCTCCCACAAGTCAACAAATAAAAATTAAAAAATTACCTCCGAAGCGAGTGAAGTACCTAGCGACATCGTCATCTATTTTCTTTCTTTCTTCATCTACAGGAGAGTTCTCTGCTCTCAGCCAATCAGAGGCAAGGTTCGTCGAAATGGGCGAATATTCCCAGAACATGTTGAGCGAAGCTTTTTGGATCCCGAATATAGCTTCGTCGTAGTTCGACGAATACCCCGAATTAGGTTCGCGAAGCAAAAGTTCGCCCAGTTAAGAACCAACTATGTTCGTCGAACTTTTTTCAGGTTCGACGACAAACCCGAATTATGTTCGCGAAGCAAATGTTCGCCCAGTTAAGAACGGGCTGAAGCTTAACGTGACTGTGCAGCAGCTGTGTCGTGATTCAGGCTGCCCGCAACTGCCCTATTTTTGACAGAAAGGCTGACAGAGAGCAGTGGGTGGTGCTGGGCTTCAATGGGCAGCTCCATCACCTTGGAGACTCACTGTTCCCTCCTCACGATGTGGCCTGCGGGCCGGAAAGACGAGGAACGAAGCAGCTCCTCTTCACAAGCGATCAGCACGCGACAAGACGTTGACACAAGTGAAAATTAATATTCTTACGCGCTGTGATAGGCCGGAAGCGCTCGCGCGTCCGGGTCCCTAGGACTGTCTTTAGTTGTTTTCTTTTTTGCCGCATGTGGTTTTCAGTCAGATTGTATTGTCTCTTCGAGTCTCTTGACCTTTTTGTCAGGGCTGCTTCGCTTTCGTCTTTGCGGGCGAGACAGTCACGTGCCGCTACGTCAATGGCGGTGAAAACGACAACAAGGGCGCCAGCCGCCGCTCCCCAGTGTTTGCTCTCAGTCACGTGGCGGGAACGTCAAGCGCCCCGCCCTCTCGGTTCATATGCCACTCACAGAGAGGCCGGGACAAGCGCCGGTACGGGGCAAGACGCTTTTCAACCAACGGAAGCATTTCTTTAGTCCGCTTTGCGACTAGCGAGTCGGCTTCCGCGCTGAGAATTAATAACACCCAGACGTCGGGCTTTCTAGCTGGCGTGAAAATAGAACACTGAACTTGAATTGAAGATGAGCACACCGGGACCTTGGTGTCACACACACTCACACACACACACACACACACACACACACACACACACACACACACACACACACACACACACACACACATGCACGCACACACGCACATTCACCCACCGAGAAACAAAGGTGTGTCATGTGTGTGTTTGTGTCATGTGTGTGTGTGTTGTGTGTGTGTGTGTGTGTGTGTGTGTGTGTGTGTGTGTTGTGTGTGGAGAGAGAGAGAGAGAGAGAGAGAGAGAGAGAGAGAGAGAGAGAGAGAGAGAGAGAGAGAGAGAGAGGCACAAAATAATTGGGGGGGGGGGGGGGGAGTGTAGTGACCACTGTCATAACTGTCATGAATGGAATAAGATGACAAAGGAATTAGAGAGAGAGAGAGAGAGAGAGAGAGAGAGAGAGAGAGAGAGAGAGAGAGAGAGAGAGAGAGAGAGAGAGAGAGAGAGAGAGAGAGAGACTAGCGGGGGGAGGGGGGAGAGGGGGGGGAGGAAGAAGAACGGGCAAATTGATAGAAGCTCCTGGGGGGGACTGGTTGCTGCCCCAATTGCTGGCTGCAGCGACTCGTGCTGTGTTATTTGTGAAGCAGACGTCTGATTTTCCTTGATCGCCGCCCGGTTTTGCATGATTAGATTATCGAGCTTAATTGGACAGAAATCGAAAAGTCAAGAGAGTGAATGCTGATGTAGCGACCTCTGGCCACACGGCAGGGCGAGTTTTGATAAGGGTAATTTGTCCAATCACGACTCATCGCTGCCTGCTGACTAACACAATCACTGTCACTGTCTTCGTTGTCAAGGCAACGGGACTGGCAACAAATGAGATTGTGTTTCTTATTGATGCCAATCAATCGTAAGAGCTCCTTGGGCTACAGAGCGCGAGAACTGCCGTGAAAAGGGTCTCCACTTTGGAGCGAGGAAAGAATAGGGCTTAAATGAGCGCAGCAGTGTGTAGTTTTGCCTTTCGCTAAACGTCTTCCTTCCTTCCTCTGCCACCCTCAGCCCACTGAAGCCGCTGCACCGTCTTTGGCCTGACAAGGAGATTGCGACTTCAACGTCGTGAGGGGGAACACGCCCCTCAAACAGCGGCTCGTCCAGGGAAGTCTTCTGCAGCGAGCAGACGACCACTTCACCACGACTAAACGCTGTTGCCCCCTTCGCTACTTCCGGAGAGTAATCGCCCTGCACGCGCGCGCGTGTGTGTGTGTTTTGCAATCAGGACAAAATATGAAATTATTCACTTGTGTGCAGTTCTTTTATGCAAGCCTGTCTTTGCAGCCTCGAACCGAATTCGATCCTTCAGCTCTCACCCATCAGACCGGACGTATGCCACCCTTTTCCTCTGTCTGTCTATCTCTGTCTCCTTCTCTCTGCCCCTCTGTCTCTGTCTCCTTCTCTCTGCCCCTCTATCTCTGTCTCCTTCTCTCTGCCCCTCTGTCGTCCCTCCTTCTCTCTGCCCCTCTGTCTCTGTCTCCTTCTCCCTGCCCATCTGTCTCTGTCTCCTTATCTCTGCCCCTCTGTCTCTGTCTCCTTCTCTCTGCCCCTCTGTCTCTGTCTCCTTCTCTCTGCCCCTCTGTTTCTGTCTCCTTCTCTCTGCCCCTCTGTCTCTGTCTCCTTCTCTCTGCCCCTCTGTCTCTGTCTCCTTCTCTCTGGCCCTCTGTTTCTGTCTCCTTCTCTCTGCCCCTCTGTTTCTGTCTCCTTCTCTCTGTCCCTCCTTCTCTCTGCCCCTCTGTCGGACAGTGCCGGGCACCCCCGACGTAGGAATTAAGATCCCCCATGGTGAGAAACCTGAGCTTTCCGACTCTTTAAAGTGGACCCGGCGGAAAGGAGCATGACGGGTAGAAATGGAATTGAAGAAGAAGAAGAAGAAGGGTGTTACGTACTTATTGTGACGCCCATTGTTCTTCAGTCAGAGAGAGAGAGAGAGAGAGGAGAGAGAGAGAGAGAGAGAGAGAGAGAGAGAGAGAGAGAGAGAGACGTAATGAACTGGGTTACATTTAATTACGCATGTGTTTACGTATGTATTTGTGACGCACAGCATTCTTCAGTCACAGTTCATTGAAAAAAGGTTTTAAGAAAACCTAAAATTCTGAGCTGAATGTGATGTTACTGTTATTTTTATTTACACTAAAGAAGAGAAGAAGAAAAAGAAGATGAAGAAGAAGCTTTTCACTAATAGCAGTTTTTCACTCGATTTCTGGTCCTGTATGTCAAAACTTGACGTTGCGTTTGGAAGTTGCAAAACCACGACCGTTAATACTGCCATTTTGTACAGTGACATCATGAACAAGGCCAGCATCAGTGTGGCAAAAGTATGAATTACGTCTCTTTCTGCTCTGCACTGGTAAAGAGCGACCAGCATGCCAAGGGGACATCAAATTGGAAGCAAGAAAGTAAAGTACTGCTTTTGTATAAATATCGACTGACAGAGCAAATGAAGCATGCAGATGAAGATACTTGCAGATTGTCCTACACTTACAGGCCAACTTGCGTCTTCTTGTAGCGTCCCCATTAATGGAGAAGTCAGTACGGGACTTTGCATGCTTCCTCTGCTAGCACGAGTTCTGGTTTTCCCATTTTTTCCATCCTGGCGAATTAAGCTTCATTCTTTCCACATATTTGTCTTCCGGCGATTCCGATATAAAGTCAGAAGTATAATGAACGGTGAGTCAGACTTTGCTGGTCATGATGATTTGTATTTTGCGCTGATATCACCTTGGAACCTCTACATCCGTTAGATGAGAGTATGTATTGTTGGCTTCTAACATCTCTGTAGCCCTTTCAACGCCACCTTGTTACTCCAGGTAAGAACACTGTCTGATGACGTTGCCTCCCAGAGTGGATGAATCATCCTATGGGATTCCACAGAATCAGAAAATAAGTTGGCTTTGACTCAGAATGTCTGAAAGACTCTTTTTGGTTAGTCTGCAATAGGTCAGACTATAGCTTAGCATGCTTTGCCCACTGCCCAGGAACTCCGGCTTTCTGCTGTCTGACCTCCCGGTTAATCCAACATCAGTGTTTCCCGGCTGTTCTCCAAAGTAATGTTACATGTGTCATCCACAGTCAGTCACACTGCAACTCATCATTTGGTGAATTCCGTATGATCTTTACGGTTGACTGGGCGTTAACTATCTAACAACTCCAGTTACTGAAACAACAAAATGAGGAGGGGGTGGTGGGGGAAGAATGTTGCTGCCCTGTTGGCGTTGAGAGGTTCCCTCTCTCCCCAACCTCCCCGCCAGCAACACGTCAGACACACCTTCGTGTTAAGCAATTCTAACCAAAGAAAGAAGGTCTCTGTTTTACCTGTGTGTGTGTGTGTGTGTGTGTGTGTGTGTGTGTGTGTGTGTGTGTGTGTGTGTGTGTGTGTGTGTGTGTGTGTGTGTGTGTGTGTGTGTGTGTGTGAGAGAGAGGAGAGAGAGAGAGAGAGAGAGAGAGAGAGAGAGAGAGAGAGAGAGAGAGTGTTTCAGTCGTGGGAGATATTACTTGCTTATGTTTGTGTGACATGCACTCTCTCTCTCTCTCTCTCTCTCTCTCTCTCTCTCTCTCTCTCTCTCCCCTCTTCTCTCTCACACACACACACACACACACACACACACACACACATACATACACACACACACACACACTATGTCATGAGTCATATAAATCAGTAGCTGAGGGCGCAGGAGTAGCAAAGAAGACGCACAGACGAATTAGAATTTACCAAACAGGAATTTTACTACAACGAACATGTTTTCGAATTTTAGACGAATTGGGACCAGACGAAGATGACCAAACCAGTGCAGGCGTTTTGTCATCGATTTACTTTCGTCACGGAGTAGGTCTCTTATGCGTGAATGTTATTCACACCCGGTGACGTCACTTCCGATCTGTTGCTGGTTGTTGAGCTGCACATGACGGTTTGGAAGTTTGAAACGTCATTTTACCTTGGCTCAGTACATAATGACATTTGAGTAAACAAAATAAAGATCGGCTTCTTCATTTTTTTCTCTCTCCGGATTTATGTATCTATTTAGCGTTATGTTGTAGAAGGAGCAGTAAGTGCCATGTACTGAAAGCAAGTAAGCACTCGGACACACTAGTATTTCTCGTGGCACCATGGCCTACAGCTTACATAACGAATTGCGTGATCTCGTCACTCCAAAAGGCAAGCTCTAACAGCCTTACATAACCTGCTCTTCGTGTACACTCACATGGTTTCTTTGTGCACGCAGTAAGACACCTGATCATCGGTGACAGCACAAAGACTGGTCACTCTAGTCGCTTGACTGGAGTCGCCGATCGGAACATCACTAAAAGGCACATAATAATAGATTATTTATTTATAGATTATTTGTTTTGCGCGTTACCGCAGTAGCATGTAGAAGATCCCGGTACAGGTGGCAGTTTACAGCTAAACACACACACACCCTACTTAGGTGGCTTTGCATGAAGTAACGTGACCTGATGCATGGATGTATGGTGTACACAACGCACCAAGACCGCAGCAGTTTCACGTGGCACCAGCCAAGTAATAACCAAACTTGGGTCTCCAACTCCGAGACTGAGCGAAGAGAGCGAGCAGAGTAGAGCTGAGGCAAGTCAGTTGTGGAGGAACTGTACTAGAGACAATGTGGAAGCAGGCGAGAGCTATTTTGCATTGAACCCGGCTGCTGATTGGTAGCCAGAGGAGATCGTAAAGGAGTGATGTGGGCAGCTTTAGGAGTTTGCAGATGATGCGAGCTGAGCAGTTGATCACACATACCACAACAGTTCTCCTGGAGGCCCCTCTTTGCACATACTCAACATTTGCACATGTTGGAGATCCTATATATCCCTCACGCCACCTTGCGTCTTCGGTTCAATTCCCCTTTAATAAGTTTGGCGATAGCCGTAGCACGTCATGCATGTGTTCCAGCCATTGCAGTGACTGTATCAACACCTTTTGAAGGGCATGGCTTCCAACACGCACACACACGCACACACTCACGCACTCATGCATGCATGCACGCACGCGGCATGCACGCACGCACGCACGCACGCACGCACGCACGTACTCCCGAACGCGCACGCCGGCACGCACGCACACACACACGTCCAGGCCCCAGACCACTGTGCCAAATTGACCCATGCAAGTGGGGTGGATGAGGTAAACGCCTTCAGAAGTGCAGTGATTTGGAGTTGAAGACTGTCACAAGAAACTTCTCTTGTCTGTCCTCCGATCATCCATAGCGTCGTCCCGTCCGATGCCAGTTTCCGGCGTGAGTGCTACAAGATGGCAGCAGCGTCGTCCACACGGTAGCGCAATGAGAGGGAGGTCGAGGGGGCATGCGCTTTGAGGGCCAACAATAGCGCTAACGAACAAACATGGCCGTCAGCACCCAATAGACCTCGTTTGGCTGCCTATCCACCACAGGCCGAGTCGCTGGGACTGGTCTCGTGGTCAATAGATTGGCCAAACACTGGCGAAACGTTGCGGAGGTGGAGGGCGAGTAAAAAGACGTTACAACATATGATATCGACTCTAGTCTATACACAAGACCATGCATGTCTGAGTGCACAAATACTCTGGAAAACAGTTATATAATCTAATCTGTATCTTGTCTTTCTCCAGTTAACAGAACTGTTTCTAGCTGTTGGAGGTTCATCGTTAGCCATAGTTTAATGCTCGGGGGTGGGGTGGGGGGGGGGGGGGGGGGGGGGGGAACTGACTGGCGAGCGGAAAGTTCTCGTGAGGGGCATAAAAGTAGAACTCTCTAAAATCAATACGCTCCGCAATCAGCAGACTTCTCCAGCAAAAAATGCATTGAATTGTAATCCCTTATTTGTTTAGAATGTTTCCCAGCTCAAACGACAGAGTTAATTAAATTCAGACGTGGATCCTACGTGTTTCGTATGCATGATTTTGGTGTGTGAAAAAAGAGAAGGCTGCCAAACAGCACTAGACAGTCTTCACGACTATTGCCACACATGGGAATTAAGTGTTTACTCCAAAAAGGCAACGGTCGTTATAGATTAACTGCAAATGATGTATTTGGATATAGAGGGAAAATTTTAGACATAATAAACATTTTTAAATACATATATGTGAGGAATTGATTAAACTCGGTAACTTTGCAGAATGCAAGAATAATTTCTTTATGAGACTTCTAAAGCCATGTTCGGTCCAATACAGACAACTTGGAAGAAAGATTTACCTATATATTCAATAGAATAATAATAATACAGATTAATCAAGATGAACATTAATTCTTAAAACGTGGTCATGTTGCACTTGATTTATTTGACTTTTTTTGTGGTAACACTGGAACTTCTATATGGTTATGAAGAATTGTGTAATTATGAGAATTTTCTCCAAACACACAAACATGTTAAAAAGAACTTCTTTTTTGTTTTACAACAAATTATGAGAATTTGGATATGATAAATAAATTCCAAATGAAAATCTTAAAATATGTTTTCAGTTAAAAAGAAGCACTAGCTAGTACGAATATATGATGAAAGTGGAAGATATCCCCTTTCTAGATCTGTTTTGTGCATATAATACGACTTTGGGCGAGTCGCTAGTTCAAAGAGTGTAGTGATGTGTATTGATTATTGCGTGGTTTCCACGATCATTCAGTCTTTATGGTTAGACTGAGTTAAACTGATAAAACAACAACAACAAAACCTCAACCGGTTTTGAATATGTTTGAGAAAATGACTGTCTCAGTCATTTTAGGGTCTTGAACGCGATTTTCAAAAAAATTCATACAAAGACATTGAAAAGACACACACACACACACACACACACACACACACACACACACACACACACACACACACACACACACACACACACACACACACACACACACACACACACACACACACACACACACACACACACACACACACACACACACCACACACACACACACACACACACACACACACACACACACACACACACACACACACACACACACACACACACACACACACACACACACACACACACACACACACACACACACACACACACACACACACACACACACACACACACACACACACACACACACACACACACACACACACACACACACACACACACACACACACACACACACACCCACACACACACACAACCACACACACACACACACACACACACAACACACGACACAACACACACACACACACACACACACACACACACACACACACACACACACACACACACACACACACACACACACACACACACACACACACACACACACACACACACACAACAACACACACACACACACACACACACACACACACACACACACACACACACGTCCCGTCCCGTCCCGTCTCGTCAATCGCTCAGGACGATTACTAGAGCGGACTTTTTAACATCCTATCAACCGCTCAGGACGATTACTAGAGTGGAATTTTATAAAAGCAAAGACATAGACATCAGGTAAAAGTGATATGTATTTTCCTCGTCTATTGGTTTTTTAGAAGTTTCAGTAATAATGACAACGCGGTTGATAAGATGTTAAAAAGTCCGCTCTAGTAATCGTCCTGAGCGATTGACGGGACGTTAAAATCCAAGAACTAACCACTGTAGTAATCATAGACTTTCAACTGAAGTACGCCGACAACGAAATTTTGTCAAAAGAAAACAGAAGTGTTAAGTGTAATTTTGTTGTTCTGGGAGATGATTTCATTTTATTTTCAAATGAATAGCATTCCCTGTCGTATAAAATTTGTCCGAAGAAAATTTCTTCAGACACTTTAAACGTGTGTGTGTGTGTGTGTGTGTGTGTTGTGCGTGCGTGCGTGCGTGCGTGCGTGCGTGCGTGCGTGCGTGCGTGCGTGCGTGCGTGCGTGCGTGCGTGCGTGCGTGCGTGCGCGCGCGTGTTTTGTTGCCTTCACGGAGTATCTCTAGGAGATATTGGTGGTATGAGGTGAGAATTTTCTTTAATGCCTGAGAAGACAGCCATATATTAGTGGTCTTTGTTTAATGGCAATGGACTGAATCCTTTGCTGCATTTTCATCCTTAGCCCTGATATAACCTTTTGTTATATCTGGGATCAAAGCATCAACTAACTAACTAACTGCATTTTCATCCTGGTTGAATAATTTTGCTGCATTGTTGATTTTGACGTTGGCAGTTTTTAAACCTCTATACCGCACACGGGGCTAAAGGAATAAATACCCTTGACTCCTTGGGGGTGCGTAATTTTGGTACTGTTTTTGTAGAAGCTAAACGATTACATACGTCAAAAAGTAATAAAACAGCTGTTTGTTGCGACCAGAGGCACCAGAGGAACAAGGGGTGGACAAGATTAGTTGGTTAGTTTAGTTGATAATAAGTTACCTATGGACAAGATTAGTTGGCTAGTATAGTGGATAGTAAGTTACATAACTACTTGATATTTAGCACACGGTCAATCAGCACACTTTGTGCGTTTGCAATGATCCCCTTTAATACGTAAAGACAGACCTGAAAAGGCTGCCGTTGACTGTGCATAGGCCTAATCTGTTGTTTTGATGCAATAGCCCACACTCCGAGCATCACTTTCCGGCACCTTCCTCCAAACTCTGCCTGATTTAGTTACGCCACTAAAGGGGCACACACACACACACACACACACACACACACACACACACACACACACACACACACACACACACACACACACGCGCGCGCGCGCGCGCGCGCGCAGCTGTCCACCGACGCGGTCAGCGCCTTCCGAAAGGTTTGGGTACAAGACTGTGGAAGCAATCAATCAATATTTCAATCAATATTTTATTTTATGTCTGTTCACATCGAGGTGTTATTAGACAAAAACAAAAACATATAATTATTATTTATACTAATTTTCCCACAGGACTATGAACAATCGATTTGACAATATTAATAATAACAACAGTATTATACAAAATATCTCTCATTGGCATTTAAGTCATATCCATTTTTCTGAAATAACTCTGTAGTAATAGGACATTCAAGCAGTATGTGTTTAACAGATAAGATATTTTTACAAACGCATGTCACATTCTGTGAATATTTAGTGTTCCATGAATTTAAACGTAACTTGTATATTACTCTTGCTAAATATCTAGAACAAGAAGGTATCGCAAGTTTACTTTCTTTCAGTTTGTTTATATACAGTCTTCTTAAGTAGTGAATTAATCTCATGAGATGATAGTAGTAGGTTATTGGATGATATCTCAGACATGTTTTTCATTGCACCTTGTTTAGCTAATTTGATATTTCATTCCAATAAAGACCACAATGAGAAGGTACCCAACAAAACTCAATCCCAACACCCTTGTACAATACATTTTACAGTTCCAGCTTTTCAATGCACAGAGAACTGATTTTAATTCAACACAGATCACAAAATTATATATTGCTAACTGAATATTGCATATGTAGTTTAGTACCATTAATATTACATATAACTCAGATGTAAATATGGAAAAACCCTTCCCTAAGTAAAAAGATTTTTGCACTTTTAATTCAGGAATAACGAATGAAAGGAATAATGGATCAAAAAATGAATCAAATGTGGAAGCAACCTAGCGCCCAAGCACGCACGTAAACATGAGACGCATCCACCCCGGGTAAAAAAAAAAGAAGAGTTCCTTCTCGATTGAAACGATTGTGGTTTTATTTGTGCTGGTGTAAACTTTGTTGGCGGCTATAAATGACACGCCTTGTTTTATCTGAGTTGTTTGTAACAAACCTACTGTTTGAGCACCAACAAAAAACTGCTGACAGTTTTCTGGACCCTACGGCAGAGGTTGAACGGGAAGGATGTCGTAAACCAGTGCTTGGAGTTTGGCAATAGCCTTCTCACACAGCTGGTGTAGGGACACCTGGGACTTTTTCCCTAAGGGTGCACTGAAACAGGAAATGAATGTTTTGAACATTGCATTCCAATTTTTGCGTTTGTACTATGCCTTTCCTCATCTTCCGGAGTTTTGAGAGAGAGAGAGAGAGAGAGAGAGAGAGAGAGAGAGAGAGAGAGAGAGAGAGAAGAGAGAGAGAGAGAGAGAGAGAGAGAGATGATCATATACATATCAATAATGGAACTACGGAATTATTTCAAAAACAATAGTGGAGAAACATCTTAGAGACGGTGTGACACTTACGCGAGCTTTGCTGACACCGTCATGAACTGACTGAAATATTTAAACAGATTCAGTATTGACAAAAGGATGATGTTTCTAATGATGAAGATGATGACGATTGACATCTACTTGTATCACTATCTTTATCATCATCACCATCGTCCTAATTGTCCTACTGTTCAGAGGAGCAGTGGCGGTTCAATAAGGCGGCTACCCTTCGATCTCAGGTGCGCTGAGATTAGAGAGTGGGGCTGACTGCCTCTGGGGCGCGCTGAAGCCGCCACTTAGAGCTCATTGAGGCGCAATTACCTGTCAGTAATGGCCCCCAATAGCCGGCTCTCTGTGCCAGCCCCGTGTCCCGGAGCGCGGTCGCGGCCCGTGTCATTGCTTTATTACAGCCCTCCCTTCTCTGTTTTGCGGCGCCCTCTCTCAATGACTATCATCGGGCGCCGGCCGCATCGAGCGCCGCTCGTTTGTCGCTCATCACCTGACGCACGGCGGCCACCCCGCTCTGTGGGGCGCTGATCTCCCTGCCGGCCACCGCCATTTCTGGCCCCGTCACCGGCACGTACGGCACCGCCACAGCAACAGTGCAACTGACAGGTATCGGCATTCCTTGGCAGTCTGATGCACACCGCTACACGACATTGGTTAGAGCCACTGAGGCGCTGGCCGGAACAAGCTGACGACCACAACCAAAGGTCTGAGGCTGAACCTAGCTGTAGCACAACGGGCCAGGAGTGGACAGACAAAAAAGTGGAACAGACACCACTTTCATAATGAACAATTGAAAGGTGGGCTGGGTGGCATCACGCTCCGGTAGACGGCTTTCCATCAGTCGTAGAGAGTATGCTTCATCGAAAACCAGTCTCTGTGGGACACAGTCATGACGTGTGTAGGCTACGGGCTGTGGGGTGAAGAGCGGGACTTAGGTCTTGGATGTTGACGTCAGTCAGCCGCATAGCTGGGTTACCTCGGGACGGCGGGGGCGGGGGGGGGGGGGGGGGGGGGGGGCGAGTCTGATAAAACATTTATGCTTTTTTACTTCCAACCCTGACGCAAACGAGAGACTACTGATTCTAGATTTACATGTGCACATTTTCTAAGCTACATGGAATAAATGAAGTTTATTGGACTAGAGAGAGAGAGAGAGAGAGAGAGAGAGAGAGAGAGAGAGAGAGAGAGAGAGAGAGAGAGAGAGAGAGAGAGAGAGAGGAAATTCTTTATTTACAAGGGTAATAAATAAGCCTGTCTGCTTTTAACATCCAGCCCTCGGGACTAGGGACTACTCTAGATCTAATTATACATGTAAACAATTTCTAAGCTACGACACACCGGTACACATATGGAATAAATGAAGTTTAAACATCATACATAATACACACAAAAAAAGGGGATATGAATTTATCAGTAGCAAACATTACTGGTGGATAAATGCGTGAAGAATGGGAAGCACAATAAGGTAGAACGTAACAGGCGGGTTACAATCACCGTGTTTAACACGCAAGAACAACCAGTCAGCGCATAATGTATAACATGTACCATGATTTCAACATTTCATTGCTGGGCGGTAATTTACGAGTCAGGAACTGAGTTCCAAAGAACACTGCCAGAGTATGCTAGGCTAGATGTGAAAACGTTAGTCCTAGGAACTGGTGTATTGAACTTTTCACAATGTGATTGGTTAAGGAAAACTTTGCCGTAAGAGAGGGTGGTACTTTTCCGGACATAATTTTGTACATCCATTGTTATACTTAAGTCTTTCTATGGGGGTAAGAATGGATAGGAAAGTATAGTCTGAAATCGTCAGAGTCGTATTTTTTTAGAAGAATTGCCTTGAGCGCTCTCAAGGGTTTGAGAGTATTTGACTTGCTGAGCCCCACATATGGGCATGAATAATTTTCTGGCATGAAAGTGTTTGATTTTAGATAACTGGTAAAAAAGAAGAAGATGGAAGTACTTTTACATAAAGCAGCCACATGGCTGGACCAGGAAAGGTTGCTGTCAATGGTCACACCGAGAACTTTGTGGTTGTCGACTTCATTAACACTTTGGTTTCCGACGGAAATAGATGGGCATCTCAAAGTTAAATTTTGTCTCGTTTTTGCCTGGTCGTTTTAAGCGTAAATTTGAACCTGTCAAACTACGGAGGAGATCATGTTCTATTTCATCAAAGGTTTTAGCAAAGTCCATAAAAAAATTGTTATTATTTATACTGGAAAGCCATTGGTCAACAAGATTTGTTAAAGCAGTGATTTTTTCTGAACCCTGACTTAACCAGTGAAATAGGTTGTTTTTGTTAAACTGCAAGGACATGTTTCTCAAACGGTTTTGAGAGTAAGTAAGTAAGTTCGTGTTTTGCGCCCAATCAGCCAGTGCGGTTATATCAGGGTGAGGCTTTGAGAGAAACGACAAGATAAAATTGACCTATAGTTTGACAGATCTGGGCTCTTTTCGGATTTAAACAGATGAATGGCACTAGAGAGAGAGAGAGGGCCTCGCGATCGTCACCAGGGCTGACGTCCGGACTGACCCACGTGTGACAGGCAGGCCAACAGCGAGTGGGGATCAGAAGTGTTGTAGTGCAACTGGACACTGAGCGCCGCCCCGACGGTGCTAGGCCTACGTGTATGTTCGTTATCCAGCGCCTTCACCACTCCGCCACTGCGCGTGCTGTGTCTCCGCAAGAAGCAACGCGCGCTGTGCCACAGTCGGGGCTCCCCGAGCAGGCTGTCATTACCTGCTGCCGTGTGAGCCGGAGGCAGTGATGCGCAACCCACCATTTGTCCTGATCACGACCAGGAGCAGGTCATCACTCAAAAGCTTCCAGCCACAGACCCACACGCACGCACAAGCTCTGTAATTTGTTTGCCTTATTGCCGAAGGACTTTTAGTTTCTTTTGATTAAAAAAAAAGAAAGAACTTCAGAAATCAATCGCTTCAGGCTTTTTTAAATTTTTTTTTTTATTTTTTAAATAGTGGTTTGTTTATTTTGTTATATACATAATATATTCATACTTTATTTAATGTGCCATCTCTTCACTCACTATGTACCGGTTAGGCTTTGCCGCCATGGCCCGCTTCGACATGAAAACCATGAACTGACACTGACACAAAACGGCCACAAACCATACGAAAATGAAGATTTCCAAAAGGCATGGTACATCAGCCTGACAAGTCGGCCTGAACCATAAAATCTCCTCTGGCACTGGTATTTTGTGAATATTTGCAGAGCTCGAGGCTAATCCCGCTGCGCGCGGTTCTCCGTTTCTCGCGCCCAGAGAGAGAGAGAGAGGCGCACATACACTTTCACACAATCACACACGCGCATAATACGCACTATTGCAGTTCTATGGTAGTGAAGGCATCGGAGGGAGTGGGAGAAGAAAGAAGAAGAAGAAGAAAAAGCCTACATATTCAGCAGCACATTTACAGCCACGTGCACAGAAGTTCAGGAGCTGTGTGAGAGTCGAGGTGGCCGTCCTGAGCTGTCCGTCCTAACGAGCCTTCTGGTTTCCGGCCGTGGACGTAAAGAATTATTGCCGCGGCACCGTGCTTCGGCATTGGTCACAACTTGTCCCTAATATCTGAGGACATTAAGCATCACTTCATCATCATCAACAGCCACGTAAGGTCTAAATAGACACCAGCCAAGTGACAGCCCAGCATGGTTATAGTCTTTCATTCATTCCACCTGGTTTCCTGTTTCCTGCTGCCGAGTTTATCAATCAAGTGTGAATCCATGTCTTTTCCGTCATTCACACCAGCCACACTTGGTTGTTTTGTTTTCCTGAGCTTTGGTAGCAGTGAAACCCTCATCAAGATTAATATCATAGGATTTTCACTGCACCCACCATTTATATTTTTTAACCGTTGAACTGTTGTTTAAGTGTCGTTTTGTAGATTAATAAAAGGTACCTAGAAAATTTGCAGATTGTGTGTGTGTGTCATAATAAATAAGCGTTCATCTCAGGACGAAACAAAATCAAGTTAATCCACAAATATAATTTTGGGTCACTGTTTACAGCACACCTCAGTATGTGTAGATTGAGCTAAGTCATGTTATGGACATTGCGCTATAGAAGTGCTATGTATTATTATTATTATGTTAGGAAATGAAGTTGAATGAGCCCGACAGGCAGAACTTCTGACAGTGGGCAGCTACATGATAACGCTATATGATTATTTGGAGCGGAAATGCTGATGATTCGTCACACTGACTGCTTCAAAAGACGTCATGGAAACAGATTTACAGAGTCGTTGTGCACCATCTATGCGTTTCTAATAATTGTAAATGTGCTGTGCATACCGTAGCTGTTTTTCCTGGCTGTTATTATTCATTTCTTTACTTACACTTTCTCTGACCGACTGAGACTGCATGTAGGCGGCGCTTGGCACAGACAATAGCTCGTGCTTTTGTCTTCATTCAGTTTATTTAAGTCGCCGTAAATACCGGTAAAAGCTTCAGAAGCGCGGAGCGTCAGGGTCGTTCTCTCGTCTTTCACGGGTTTTAGTTCGCACCCATTAAGAAGCACGAGGCGTTTCCGGTCCAAGTTTTTAGCTCGTCTGACCTCCCTCGTGTCAGCATTCAGCAAAGGAAGTGACTCTCGTGGTGATTTCTTTTCACGTCATGGGCCACGTTACATTTTAACGATCCGAGACTGCCGGAGCGGAAATGCAGCCTATCTTTCCAGCCATTCCTTGCGCGTTTCCGGCTATCCCACTCCGTTACAACATTTATTAACATATTTGGGGTATATGGTGATTATGAACATAACTTGTTAATGATTCGGAAGGTCAAGCAGTATGAAACCGCAAAAAAGAACGCTAATTTAATACAATACCAAACATGTGAGAATTTTCGGGGTAAGCTCCTTTTTTCGAAGCGAAAAACAACAACAACAAAAAACAGTTAAAGAACGGTTAATAAACGGTGATCCGTGTACTTCTGCGGTTTCAGACTGATGCGGTGTGTTCAATGCCGCTTGGACCGAGTGTTTGGAAGAATGACAGACGCGAAGAATACCAATATGCTTCCAGACACTCAGTTACTCCGCGATCTCGGTCCCCGCTCTCGAGCAGACTCACAGCGCTCTAGTGTCGCACCACTCAATGGGTGTATGTAGCTTTTTATAGCGCGATTTTTTAGTATCTACCGAAGTGGTGTAAGCAGCGCTGTTTGTTGTTATATGGCAGGTGCCACGTGAAACTGCTGCTGTCACAGTCTCGGCGCACGTTCTTTGTACATCATACTACCGTGCACCATGTTACGTCCACATTTTATGCAAAGCCACTTACGTAGGGTGCATTCGTGTTTAGCTGTTACTGTATCCTGCACTTTTAACAGAGTGATCAGGATCGTTTACATGCTACTACGGTAACACTGCGGGTGGAACGCCGATACCGAAAAAAAGAAAGAAAAAGAGTCAGTACAGAAAGTTGACACCGGAGAAGAAAATTCGTCCACCACTCCTGCCAGGACTCGAACCCGCGACTTTTTGATCACGTGTTCGGCAGGGCCCACCACATCACTCCAGTGCTGCTCGAGATTCCATTGCAGGTGACAGAAAGCAGATGGCCATCCGGAAGCGTCTTGCGCCGCTGGCCTGCGCGTCTCGCGCGCGGGGTCCGGTTTCCGCGCAGCTAACGGCTTTGGCCCTTGCGGATTTGTTAATTTCGGTAAAAATGGCCGATAAGAACAGCGGATCCTCAGTTCAGTGACCAAGAAGTAAATAATCTGAAACCGATTTATGGTTGATCAACTCTCCAAATTGCCACAATTCAACGTGTTTAAATCTCAAGTGAGTATCAAGAGTGTGTATATGTGTGACACTTAAAATATTGTGAAAACTTAAAGAGGAGTTATTTTCTGTGCAGATAGTACCGATGAAAAAGTGTGTATACAGGAAATAACAGTGAAAGGAAGTACTGTACCAGGGGCGTCTTCATGCCCACTGCCACAGTCTGTGAGAAAGGGCTGTGGGCGTACTCATCTGGGAACTGTCAATTCTGACACTTGACCTAGCCGCCAGGTCATGATGGGCCGCCTGCTTACACTGACTGAGCTAACACCCCCCCCCCCCCCCCCCCCTTCTCTCTCCTTGTCAGTGTGATCTGTCCACATGGGTCACTAACTGACAGAAGGCGTCAGTCTGCCGAAGCGAAGGTGTCGTTCGATGCGGAGTTGTGGCTGTGAATCAAGTGATGACCACAAGAGTAGTATGTCTGGTAGGACGGAAACAGCAACGAGAAGACAAGGTCAGGCGGTTCTCAAGCCGCTCAGGATTCGACGGTCCGGTTGAAACCAAAGATCGTCTAGCCCTTAAATCCTGGTGCAACCAACGGCTGTTTTCCAAGCCAAGAGTCATGACAATACAATCTTTACCTTGTGGCGATCGACCGTCCGCGAGGCGTCACGTATCAGCCACAGTTCATCGCGCGTGACAGTGGATGGCCACGCCCACCGCTCTCATCTGTGCCCGCATTGTTTACCAATGTGTTGAAATGTGCTTTGACCAGTGTACGGGAAGTCTGGTACCGTCTGCGGTGGAAAGGGCTGTGTCTCATCACACGTGGTACCTGCTTATTTTTTTATTTTTATTTTTAGAAACAGACACAAATACAATCATTACAGGTCGGCCTTTTTTGTTGTTGTTTGTTTTTGTATGCAGTATCTATTTCCATAATGCCGGTTTGTCATCGCGAAATGTGGACGGGAGAATGTTGAACACGAACAACACGCTTGGTGCACGCTGTGCATAGTAACGGCGAGACGAGCATCACGAATCTAGATATGCGAATCTTTGTGATGATCTTTTTCAAAAGTGAAAATTATTTGTTGGGCGGGATACAAGTAAATGAGATTACAAACAGACGACATCAGTACATATTGCTCGCGAAAATTCAAAGTTCTTGCATTGTGCACTGTTGGGCTACACCAGAGGTGAACTAACCCTTCGTCGCAGCTTAGTCACGCAGCTTAGTCAGTGCTAGATCTAAGCCAAGTCCACGGACAGACCCCGACGTTCCGTTTGCTAAGAAGATAGGTTGATGGCGAAACCGCATCGAATGAAATCGCTGCTAAGTGAGGCTTCTGCTTTTTACTGGCTAATGTGGGTGGACCGGGCGGGGGTTTAATGACATCACGGACAGTAGCCCGTCTGCGGATCTGGGGATGTTGATGACAAGTATCGCTGATGACCCATTGTTGGCCATCGCTAAGTCACTTAAAACCCTGCCAGTCGTGTCACAAAACCTTGCCCGTCGTTATCTCCCAGTGGTCTGTCAAATCCATAGGAAGTTAAACAGACTGACTGATGGCAATCTGTGTTTAGACGTGTAGTTGACCAGGATTATCGAAACTAAAAACCTATTTACTGTCTGCTGTACAGGGGGCGGGGACAGAGAGGCCGCCTTGGTGCCGTGTGCACACAGAGAAGCAGGCACTGGTATTATTATTATTATTATTATTATTATTATTATTATTATTGACTACTCCGAGGGACCGTGCGTGTGGTGTGTGTGTGTGCGTGTGTGTGCGTGCGTGCGTGCGTGCGTGTGTGTGTGTGTAAAACACGTACACTGAGAGGCAGTTACTGTCCTCAAGGAGTACCTGTTTGTATTTTGGGTGCACTGAGGGGCAGTTACTACCCTATGTGTCAGTATTTGGGGCACTGAGGGGTAGTTACCACCCTCGAGGAGTACCTGCTTGTCTATAGAGTGCTCTGAGAGGCAGTTACCCTTGAGGAGTACCTATGTGTCTGAGGGGTAGTTACTACCCTTGAGGAGTACCTGTGTGTATATGGGGCACTGAGGGGTAGTTACTACCCTCGAGGGGTACCTGTGTGTCTGTATATGGGGCACTGAGAGGCAGTTACTACCCTTGTGTATATTTGGGGCCTGAGGGGCAGTTACTACCATCTGGCGAAGAGTACTGTCTGTATATGGGGCACTGAGGGGCAGTTACTACCATCTGGCGAAGAGTACTGTCTGTATATGGGGCACTGAGGGGCAGTTACTACCATCTGGCGAAGAGTACTGTCTGTATATGGGGCACTGAGGGGCAGTTACTACCATCTGGCGAAGAGTACTGTCTGTATATGGGGCACTGAGGGGTAGTTACTACCATCTGGCGAAGAGTACTGTCTGTATATGGGGCACTGAGGGGTAGTTACTACCCTCGAGTGGTACCTGTGTGTCTGTATATGGGGCACTGAGAGGCAGTTACTACCCCTGTGTATATTTGGGGTAATGAGTGGCAGTTACTACCATCGAAGAGTACTGTGTATATGGGGCACTGAGGGGTAATTACTACCATCGAAGAGTACCTGTCTGTATATGGGGTAGTGAGCGGTAGTTGCTACCCTCGAGGGGTACCTGTGTTTATTTGGAGTACTGAGGGGTAATTACTACCCTTCAGGGGCATCTGTATATGGGGCACTAAGCAGTAGTTACTACCCTCGAAGAGTACCTGTGTTTATTTGGGGGTATTGAGGGGCAATTACTACCCTTGAGGGGTACCTGTGTGTATGAGGCATTAAGGGGTAGTTACTACCCTTGAGGAGTGCATGTGTGTCTGTATATGGGGCACTGAGGAGCAGTTACTACCCTCGAGAAGTACATGTGTCTGTATTTGGGGCACTGAGGGGCAAGTACTACCTTTGACTCTGAATGTGTGTGTGTGTGTGTGTGTGTGTGTGTGTGTGTGCGCGCGCGGGCGTGCGTGCCTGTGTGTGCGTTCGTTCGTTCGTTCGTGTGTGCTGCCTCCTTTCGTTGATAATTCTGTCTCGTGAGGAGTTTGTTGTTTTTACTGGTCTGTTTGTCCTGAGAGCAGTGGGCGGTGGGGTGCCTTGAAGAACAGCCAACCAAGACGAAAAATCCACATGGACAGTACCGGGGTTGTGGTCAGTCAGGAGAACGAGCGAACTGTTAGCACTCTACATGACAATCCCCCGAACAAGTAAAAGGATAGAACCACAACCCCCTCCCCTCCCCCTCCCCCACACACCCTCACGCACGCGCACACACACGTTCTCACACACTTTTCTCACTTACAAAAACTTTATTTGATAATATTTTTCCATTGCACATTTCTTCAGAGTCCAAGACGATTGGCTAAAAATACTGACACACTGAACTGGCCATTGATGCCATAAAAGCGGGCTACAAGAACAATCAACACACAACTACTTTATGACATACATCTTTGACAGCCAATGAACAAGGAGATCACATACAGGTACGGTCCAGTCATAGATATCTCCCTGGAATGTACGTGAACACATTTGTTTGACAAAATTAATGGTCAGATAATAATATGATTAAGCTGAGAGAGAGAGAGAGAGAGAGAGAGAGAGAGAGAGAGAGAGAGAGAGAGAGAGAGAGAGAGAGAGAGAGAGAGCTGTTAAAGCTGAGAGAGAAAACATTTAGCGATCGTTTGGTTCCGGAATAACCTCGTGGATACATTTCGCCTGTTTTCCGTAATTTCTCCTGTTTTCCGTAATTGTCTGCTTGTTAGTTTTAAAACTCACTCTAGAGATGACCCGAATTCTAGCTCCAAACAATCACTACATAGGTGTGGCAAACCCATTCTTGGACACCAGTGAACTGACCAGTTGGCTGGTGACTTTCTCTTAGTGGCTGTCCGTCAGGATGAACTTGCCGCCATCATCTGAGGCCAGCGGGCCTCCACAACCACGCCCGCTGTTATTCACAGCGGCGGGAAAATGCGGGAGAACCTAGCAGTTCCTGCTTACAGTCTACGGCATAAGTGTATAATGACTGAAAAGAACTTTCAAAAGACGGACAGCATCAGTCAGCTGTTTCATCCAAATGGCCAACAAGCTCTGTGGGGTTCCCTATACAGTCTACTAGTGTTTGCACCGCTGTTCTGGTCAGCGCCCTGTTGGCTAGCGTACCTTCAGTTAGGCCTAGTGGTCACCGAGCAGACGGTATTACAGTCTGTAGCAACCAACGGGACCGCAGTGACAACGGCCATGTAGACTCTGTTGGTTAAAAACTGACACTGATTTCACCGTGTTAACGAGAAACCACAAGAACAACAACAGCAGCAACAACAACAAACCCAACGAAACGCTGTATCGGGTTTTAACAGTGTTTGCAGGCTATGTCCAAGTCCAGGGAAGGCCACACTAGAGAGACGCCTCTCACTGCTCTCGCGGCTGGGCGGCAGGGAGACCAGGCATGGCCAGCTACGAGTGCTGCGTTCTGCACCCCATGCTAAACACAGTGCTGCGTTCTGCACCCCATGCTAAAAACAGTGCTGCGTTCTGCACCCCATGCAGAAGAGACGCCTCTCACTGCTCTCGCTGGGCGGCAGGGAGACCAGGCATGGCCAGCTACGAGTGCTGCGTTCTGCACCCCATGCTAAACACAGTGCTGCGTTCTGTACCCCATGCTAAAAACAGTGCTGCGTTCTGCACCCCAGATAAGAGTGCTGCGTTCTGCACCCCATGCTAAGCACAGTGCTGTGTTCTGCACCCCAGATAAGAGAGTGCTGCGTTCTACACCCCAAACTAGGCACCGCAGGGCACTTTCTTCAAACCATTCACAAAGGACTTTGCTTGTCTGGCAGTAAACGATTCTTTCTCAGCAAACACCATTACCAGAGAATGAAAGACCACAATAACATATTGTAATTTTATGTAACTGTTTGAATTACGACTCCACACGCATGACTTGCTCTGATGCCAACTATAAGACGCTGTGCAGTAGGCTTATCTGTTTTTGTTGCGGGACTGCCTGAAAATTAGCGACAGGAGCAACGGATCAGCTTCACGGTCACAACACTTGTACACTTTTCAGAAATATTTTGCTTTCCGAATTTTTATCTCAAGACTAGGCTCAAGTTACCCTCCCCCCCCCCGCCCCCCCTTCCGGCCAAGCTGACTAGTTGAGAGCTGTGTGAGAGGCCTGTCTCATGCGTGTTGTGGTCTCAAAGACACAAGTTTGGCATTATCACACTGTCATAAATTCTTAAAGAAATACTAACAACTTCCCAACCTTCATAACGTTATATCAGTGGGGAGATTTTTTCCCCAAAACACAGGTTTTATAATGATACCAGATGCACGAAGAAGTTCCTAGTCATACAGACAAAAACACCTTTCAAACCCAGACGGTTGAAAAGTTTGACAAATACAGTCCTCACAGCAGACAGCTGGACAAGTTCACCACATACAGGCACACACAGCTTTCACCAAACCAAAGGAGCAAGTTCCCATGGACACAGCCTGTAGAACTAAGTATTAGATCTAGTGAATACCGCTGACTTGAGTTCTGAAAACAAAAATAAATAAAACAAAAATAAAAAACAACCACTTCACACTAAAGGATATAGAATATACCAACAACAAACCCAAATACAGCTTTTATAGCAACATGCAACATAACTAATCTTCAAAAAAAGCTTTCAAAGCAATATATAACAAAGTTTCAAAAGAAAGGCTTCAAAGCAACTAAGTAACTTTCAAAAGACAGTTTTCAAAGCAACAAATAACTAACTTTTGAAATGAACAGCTGTCAAAGGACTATCCCAGATGTACTAATTTAAAAAGACACAGCTTTCAAAGCAACATAATACAATTAATATTTGAAAGACACAGCTTTCGCAACAATATGCAACTTTTGAAAGACAGCTTTCACGGTAATATAAATATGATTAATTGTTGAGAGACCTAGCTCTCAAAACAGTGAAGTAAGCAGATTTCTAAAACAAACAAACAAAAAACGCCAATGAAAATACAGATAACAAATTCACAGACAGTTTTCATAACCGTTACCAACAGATAACCATGTTTATGCAGACAGATTTTAAAGTTATATATGAAGACGTTCTCAATGACATAGCTTTCACAATAACAAAGAAAACTGACCAGTTCCATTGCAGAAGTTGCAGTACTGACTTGCACCATACAGATGACAATGTTCCCACAAACAAAGCTTTGTAAACAGATCATCTGATCTTCTGCATCAGAGTACAAAGAAGGAGGAGTTTTCCAAGTTCTGACCACAATAGAACAAAAATAACCCAAAACAAATGACCAGAAGACTGATACATTTCACACACTTTGTTTCTAGGGCCATAACATTTTTATTCATCTAAATATTGTTCATTATTAGTGAGGCAATGAGACCAAATGTCAGCCAAAACCATGGCACAATGCTGCTGGCACACCCAACAAAGGAATATGCCACATATTCACTCCCAAGTTGAAAGAAAGATATAACCAGTGATGGCTCTTCACATGGGGTAACAACAGGCCCTTCACAGAGATTAATCAAATACCCTAATACTGACCAAAGATCTGCACGAATCTACAGAAAATATTTTCTAAAATGTGTAGCACAAGTCCTAAAGTACATTGTAGCATATGTTTTACTGAGACAGTATTATTATAATTTTTTTTTTAATGCATGCCAAATCAGATGAAAAATATGACTGTGACAGTTACTAAATTCTCTATGAAAACAATCTCAGCCTTGTGTCAAAATATAGTACAACATAGAAGTCTTATAGTAAATGCCATATTAGAATCATATAGTTATTTTCCCCCCACACAAAAAGTTATTTTGTTTGTTTGTTTGCAGCAGTTCTACTAAATGTATGTTTTATTTTACAGTACATACATCTGTTTCATAGTGTTTTTGTCAACCAGTATTTTTTAAATCCACTTTGCAAAAATGCTAGTTCTGTGATTTTTTATATATATTATTATTACACCATGTGCGTTTAAAAAAAAGAGGTTTTCACCTTCTGGTAATTTGGGTAAAATCTATTGTATTACCATTCTTACATTGTGCGACTTTCTTTCAACAATTTGAAGATTATTACAGTCATCTAGTAGAGTCTGTTCAAAGGGAAGCCACCCATTTGAAGGTTCATGTTAGTCTAAGATTGTAATGATCACCAGTCATTAAAAAGGTGTAACCTAAAGTTGTATTTCTCAATAATTTCTCATCACACTGACTTGACTGAAACTTTGTAGAATTGTTACATGAATAGACACAAAATGTCACACACACAACACTTCAGCAACTGCAGCGTGACCTGACAAAAACATAAATGTTAATTGTTTGAACACATCAGCCCTAACAAGAATAGACTATGGCCTAGTTTGACACCACTCTTTTTAAGTCTGCTGACTCACTGGGGATCTAATGTGAAGTGCAGAGGTGAATGAACCTCAGAGTTTAGGAGCTGTGTGAAACTTGAGGTGGCCGTCCTGGGCTTTCCATCCTAATGAACCTTATGGTTTGTGTGGACGTAAAGCAACATTGAACCATGCTTCGGCATTGGTCACAGTTTGTCCCTAACATGTCAACCGACATCCGAGGACATGAAGCTCTACATCATCATCATGAACCTTCCTTACACATGGCTGTGCAGTTGACTGGACATAAAATTCAATTGCAAAAAAATAACTGCTGTATTCAGCTTTTGTGGAATTCAACTCAGGTAGCAAAGAATGAGACCAAGGCATGGACTCAGTGTACCCACACTCCAGTTAATGTATTTGTAGGGTCCTGGTGTGAAACAATAACTGATGACCCTAGGGTATGTTTGAGTTGTTGCCCTGATAGGCCAACCTGTCAACAGTCATCAACATTAAAGAGCAAAGACAGCTGTCCACCCCTGAACTATTGGTCAAACACTGGCATCAGTATTCTGGTCATTCTAAGCTCACTGTTGATTTAAATACTGCATTTGCATTGGTGTACAAGCAGAATCACGATTAAATGTAAACAATACTTTTATATTTGGATATACGAACAACTCACACTTTTGTAGTATGAAAGTAGAAAAGTATCAACAGTCACTTGTTTGTATAGAGAACATTCAGGTGTAAAGAAAATTACATAATGAGTTTTACAAACATATCAAAACAATCTGTATTTCTAACAATGACAAATATATATACATAATTTTTTTCAAAATCCAATACATTTTGAAATTGCTTGACAGCCTGACACGAATACATTGACACAGCCACACCTGATGTTTAAACTGCTCATTATAAACAAACATACATGAATAAACAAAGAAACATCTGGTCTCTCTGTGCTGTAAGTCATGGATTTATTTAAGAAACCCAGAGAGAGAGAGAGAGAGAGAGAGAGAGAGAGAGAGAGAGAGAGATACAGACAGACAGACACAGACAGACAGACAAGACAGAGAGAGAGACAGAGAGACAGAGACGACAAAGAGAGACAGACAGACACACAGAGACAGCAAGACAGACAAAGGGAAAAAATAATGGACAGACAGATGGAAAACAGTAATAATAATAATGGGCATTTCTGTGTTGTCTTCTGTTGCCATAACTATTATGAACACTTAATACCGCAAGGCGCACACAGATCCCTAAAAGTGACATATAACACTCCATCAATAAAAACACTCCTTGCATCACGAGCATGCTGGGCACAGAGTTTTTCAGCAGACTACAAATGGACAGTCGTCATCATCATCATCATCATCACACACACACACACACACACACACACACACACACACGCAGAGAGAGAGAGAGAGACAGAGAGAGACAGACAATTGCAATACCGCCTTTGGGCATGTATAGTGGAAATGTAACAACAATGACAAAACAGTAAAGCAAAATATCAACTGACTTATTTATACAATCTATCACAATACTTCATTCAAGTGTACAAATATAGAAGTTTTTTTCTCCTCGAGGTATCAAAAATGAATGAAGACATACAACTGTCAAGAAAATGGCGTGATTCTCCAACTCTGCCACTCCTGATGTTCTTCACTTTCCACTGGACTCCTGATGTCACCATCCTGCTGTTCTCCCTTCCCTTCAATCCTGTCATCGTCATCCCTCCCTATCATTCCTGATGTCATCCTCCCACCTCATCACTCCTGACAACCGCCACCCACTGCCCCCATCCCATCACTGCTGGCATCATTCTCCCACCTCATCACTATTGACAACCCCCCCAACCCCCACCCCATCACTCCTGGCATCATTCTCCCACCTCATCACTCCTGACAACCCCCACCCCATCACTCCTGGCCTCATTTTCCCACCTCGTCACTCCCATCATCATCATCCCTCCACGTCACTGCTGCCCCCCCCCCCCCCCTCCAACTATCCTGTCATTCCTGACATCATTCTCTCATCTCATCAATCCTGTCATCATCATCGGTCCCTGTCACCCCTGACATCCTCCTCAACCTTGCCTCCCCACCCCCACCCCTCCTCCACCCCTAACATATCCTCCTCCCTCCCTTCACGCATGGCACCCTCCTCCCTCCCTGTTGCTCCTGTCATCATCCTCCTTCCCTGTCACTACTGACATCCTCCTCCCTCCCCAGCACTCCTGACATCCTCCTCCTTCCCAGTCACCCCTGACATCATCATCCCTCTCCAGCACTCCTGACATCCTCCTCCTTCCCTGTCACCCCTGACATCATCCTCCCTCTCCAGCACTCCTGACATCCTCCTCCTTCCCTGTCACCCCTGACATCCTCCTCCCTCCCCAGCACTCCTGACATCATCATCCTTCCCTGTCACCCCTGACATCCTCCTCCCTCCCCAGCACTCCTGACATCATCATCCTTCCCTGTCACCCATGACATCCTCCTCCCTCCCCAGCACTCCTGACATCATCATCCTTCCCTGTTACCCCTGACATCCTCCATCCTCCCCACCAGTCCTGACATCCTCCTCCCTGCACACCACCATTAACATCCTCCTCCCTCCCTGTCACTCCTGACATCCTCCCCCTTCCCCATCACCACTGACATCCTCTCTCCCCATCACTATTGCCATCCTCCTCCCTCCCCATCACCATCCTCCTCCCTCCCCATCGCCATCCTCCTCCCTCCCCATCACCAATGGCATCCTCCTCCCTCCCCATCGCCATTGGCATCCTCCTCCCTCCCCATCGCCATCCTCCTCCCTCCCCATCGCCATCCTCCTCCCTCCCCATCACCAATGGCATCCTCCTCCCTCCCCATCGCCATTGGCATCCTCCTCCCTCCCCATCGCCATCCTCCTCCCTCCCCATCGCCATCCTCCTCCCTCCCCATCCCCATCCTCCTCCCTCCCCATCGCCATCCTCCTCCCTCCCCATCCCATCCTCCTCCCTCCCCATCGCCATCCTCCTCCCTCCCCATCGCCATTGGCATCCTCCTCCCTCCCCATCCTCCTCCTTCCCCATCACCATTGGCATCCTCCTCCCTCCCCATCACCATTGGCATCCTCCTCCCTCCCCTCCTCCTCCTCCCTCCTCCCTCCCCATCACCATTGGCATCCTCCTCCCTCCCCATCGCCATCCTCCTCCCTCCCTCCCCATCCTCCTCCCTCCCCATCGCCATTGGCATCCTCCTCCTTCCCCATCCCATGGCATCCTCCTCCCTCCCCATCCCATTGGCATCCTCCTCCCTCCCCATCGCCATTGGCATCCTCCTCCCTCCCCATCCTCCTCCCTCCCCATTGGCATCCTCCTCCCTCCCCATCGCCATTGGCATCCTCCTCCCTCCCCATCGCCCATGGCATCCTCCTCCCTCCCCATTGGCATCCTCCTCCCTCCCCATCGCCCATGGCATCCTCCTCCCTCCCCATCCTCCTCCCTCCCCATTGGCATCCTCCTCCCTCCCCATCGCCATTGGCATCCTCCTCCCTCCCCATCGCCCATGGCATCCTCCTCCCTCCCCATCCTCCTCCCTCCCCATTGGCATCCTCTTCCCTCCCCATCGCCATTGGCATCCTCCTCCCTCCCCATCGCCATTGGCATCCTCCTCCCTCCCCATTGGCATCCTCCTCCCTCCCATCGCCATTGGCATCCTCCTCCCTCCCCATCGCCATTGGCATCCTCCTCCCTCCCCATCGCCCATGGCATCCTCCTCCCTCCCATCACCCCTTGGCATCCTCTTCCTCCCCATCGCCTTGACATCTTCCTCCCATCCCTGCCTCCTCCCCCCATCATCCTCCTCCCTCCATCCCATGACATCCTCCTCCCTCCCATCCCATGACATCCTCCTCCCTGCCCATCCCCATGACATCCTCCTCCCTGCCATCACCCTGACATCTCCTCCCCATCGATCCCATGACATCCTCCTCCCTGCCTCCATACATCTCCTCCTGCCATCACCATGACACCTCCTCCCTGCCATCACCATGACATCCTCCTCCCTGCCCATCACCCATGACATCCTCCTCCCTGCCCATCACCCATGACATCCTCCTCCCTGCCCATCACCCATGACATCCTCCTCCCTGCCCATCACCCATGACATCCTCCTCCCTGCCCATCACCCATGACACCCTCCTCCCTGCCCATCACCCATGACATCCTCCTCCCTGCCCATCACCCATGACATCCTCCTCCCTGCCCATCACCCATGACATCCTCCTCCCTGCCCATCACCCATGACATCCTCCTCCCTGCCCATCACCCATGACATCCTCCTCCCTGCCTATCACCCATGACACCCTCCTCCCTGCCCATCACCCATGACACCCTCCTCCCTGCCCATCACCCATGACATCCTCCTCCCTGCCCATCACCCATGACATCTCCTCCTGCCCATCACCCATGACATCATCCTCCCTGCCCATCACCCATGACATCCTCCTCCCTGCCTATCACCCATGACATCCTCCTCTCTCCCCGACATCCTCCTCCCTCCCTGTGTCCCCTGACATCCTCCTCCCTCCCATTCACCAATGACATCCTCTTCCCTCTCTTCCCTCCATCCTCCTCATCACTCCGACACCATCCTGCTTGTCACTCCTCACGGCCTTCTCTGTGTCTGTTCTCCTGGTGTCATCCACCCTACAGTCATTTTTAAGACTGCAGAAAATGTTTCCAGATTGTGGGTTGCATCCAGATGATCCACAACTCACTATGTGATGCTCTCAGATGGTAAATGACTCACTACCTGTTGCTCACCAGTTGCTGTTCTCAGAGGAGCAGCAGCATGCAGGTTGTGATGCCTATGACAGTAGCATTTTGAATGACGATTCTGACATGCACCTGCTGCTATCCACTTCCCTGCCGCCTGGATACTGTGCCCCCCCCTTTTTGGTTTTCTGTTGCCTTGGGATCTTTGCACATGCAGTCTGCTCCACAGGAATGTTCGAAAGGCTTGACCTTTGTTCCCAAGGTAGACTGGCAACAGTCCCCACCATCCCACTTACAGTACTCACGGTTATTCCGAGCATCACACCATGTATCGCCAATGAATTCCTGCCAACAAACGGGATTTCTGAATCTGATTAATATTGATAGGCCTCCATTTTTCCATTACAATTCATAGTGGTGATGTGTGTGTGTGTGTGTGTGTGTGTGTGTGTGTGTGTGTGGGTGGGTGGGTGGGTGGGTGGATGTTATTCACTAAGGTGTTGGCCAAGAGGCAACTCTGTTTTGCTCCCTCTCTTCTTCCTAACTTCGTTTCTGATTTTTTTGACAGTAAATACATAAAAACATATTTTTTCATAATCATGCATTCCCCTCCCCTTTTAATTCCAGCTTGAGCACACTTTCATCGTCATCATTTTATTGCAAGTTTTCATTATTAAAAACTAAAAGAGCTCTAGAGGAGACTGTATTTGTTTGCATAATATGTGTGTGTTTCTTTGACTCCTCGTTACATGTGTGGGCTTTTATTTTTGTTTCTTTTCTGCTTATTTGACTTAACCATGTACAAGTGAATTGGTCATATCTTACGCATTTTTCGTGTATGTAATGAATCATGGGTTCATTTTCTCTTTTTCATTTTGATGTGCTTCAGTATGCATTTGTTTTGATTTTGCTTTCTGCTTTTTGGACCAAAACACATGCTTGTGAACTAATAATGATGTTATTTATTTTTGGGTACATTTTTGTTTCATTTTGCATGTAAAAGTAGCAATAATAACAGAATTCATCCATTGCAGATGAGAGCCGAGTCTAATTGACTGTCTTTGTGACATAGTCTTGTTTTCGTTTATTCTGTCTCCTCCTTCCCCTTTCTCCCTTTGTCCATTTTTTTGTGTTGTAAAAGGAAGACTTGTCGACAGTGTGTATTGTGTCTTGCCTTATTAAAACGAGTCCCGTTTTAACCTGTGGATGGTGTGTGTGTGTGTGTGTGTGTGTGTGTGTGTGTGTGTGTGTGTGTGTGTGTGTGTGTACATGTGTGGGCGTCATTTTGATCATTTCTTCTGACCACCGTTTTAGATTAAAAAACAAAACAAAAAAACACCACCACCAAAACATCTACTTGGTTAAACTGAATTACCGTGCTGCACTTTTCCACACAGGCCAGACGATCCAAGGGAGGGAACCACCGTCCTGTGCCTGTGCACGTGATGCTATTGACTACTTCCCCTACTATGTCTCGACGTTTTGTCCTCCCACTGTTCACCGTGCTGAACACAGCCACCTCGTCAGGTGTGGGGCACGCCACTGAGCACTGAGCACCTGCACAGAACATGCATATATCTGTCACTCACTGTGTCAGTGTTCACCCAGTACAATAATTGCTTTTATTAGGACAGTAAGAGGGGTCCTCAGGAAGTGGCAATTTTATGTGATATGCACAGCTTGGTGCCCGTGGGATTTTTCATGTATTTATCTATGAATGACTTTTTACCTGGATGTTTATCTGCTGTTTTTGTAATTTAATTATGTTTTATGATTGGAGTTTTGGCACCACAAAACACTCCTCATGCAATTGTATCGACACTTGGCAATAAAGTTGTATTGTATTGTATGTGATGTACAATGGCACATAGAACACTAGGAACCTAGGCATCTTTCTTGAAGTTAGTGCTCACCAAATGTTTTGTTGTTTGGAACAAGTCAGCGGGGAACATGCTAGCTGTGGTGGGCATTCATGGATGATGTTCAGAGGTGACTCACAGCATGACAAACATGGTGACAAATTCAGGAACCTCGAGGCAAGCAAATCAGAATTTGTGTTTTTCCTTTATTTTCCTTGACTGAATAAAAATTAAAAATGAGAAGGTCACTTTGCTCAGAATAAACACTAAACAAACAACTTCTCTGCACACTATATGTTGTGATCAGAAGGATGGCATGAAATGTACTTGAGAATGTTCACTGAGAATCAAGGGTCATAATCCACAACAGAAATGTACAGTGGTATTCAGATAACACTACTTGGCTAAGGAACCAGCCTGTTCAAAGCATGTTTTGTCCAACATGTAGAAGAGACTGAAATAAAAACTTGAAATCCAAAATGCTTCTCAGATTCTATATTCAATTTCTAAGCTAAGTTTAGTTAGTGATGATTTGCTAGTTTGATTAGTGCTGATTTGCAGGACTAGCTGCAGCCATATATGTCCTAGCTCCCCCTGTGTGTTGCATGCACTGCCTCCATGAGGAGGAACAACATTAAGGAGGCTGCTGGCAGCTGCTAGGCCACCTTTAACACTTCAGTAGGCTGTTTAAAAATAAATAATCACTTTTTCTTTTACATTGAGTCCTGCTAATAGTTAATGATGCAAGTTAGATTCTACACTAAAAATACAACCAGCAAGGCATTTTAAAACAAAATCACCAATTTTTGTTTGTTTGATTTTCTTTTATCTCTCTATGCTGGTGTTGGAGAAAGTCCGGCCTTCATGGACAAAAACTGTTTTGAAAAGGCCAGCTCCTTGAAATAAACAACTGACCTCATTCCATCCCCTAGCTATGGGTGCATAGGTGGTTATTAATAATGTGCTTAACACGAGCCCAGCCTCCTCAAACTCCACAACTGAAATGCCAGCTGAATTCCAGTAATAATTACTAATATGATGCCACGTTGAAAAGCCCTGGCATGAGCAAAGCTGTTGCAGGCCGCAGTGAGGCAAACTGTTATTCACAAGCATGCGTGGCACACATAAAACATCTGTTGCAATGATGCGCACACATAGGCTAACAACTTGGATATATGCATAACGATGTAACTGAACTTTGTGTGTCAAAACATACACTTTGGGCATCTGGGCCCATATGTATGAAGAGCAAATAAAGTGGGCAGAACCCTAATCCTGATTTGCTAAAGAGTCCGTAAGTTTGGCATTCCTTCCACATGCGTGAGTGATCAATGGCCACAGAAATAGCTATTGGCTTGTGTTTATATTTATATTAGTAAAGACCCATTTTACCAACAATGCAATGTCCATAACACCAAAAACTCGAAACTGGACACTGCATGACAACACTTCAGGTTCAAAGTTTGAGGCAATTGTAGTCAGTGACCCATTGACCCCTGTCCATTCAAGATTTTCTTGGCTCTTCTTCATTGTCTGTGTTTATTATGATGTGTCTTGATGCATGCATTTCTTGAATAACATGTGGTCTTCAGTGGTATGTGGGACAGCATCTGTCTGTACAAGTTGGTCATTATCTCTTCAGTGGTGGTGATGGTGGTGAAGTGATGCTTAATGTCCTCAGATGTCAGTTGACATATTAGGGACAAGTTGTGACCAATGCCGAAGCACGGTGCAATAATTCTTTACGTCCACAGAAACCAGAGGCTCGTTAGGACGGACAGCCCAGGACGGCCACCTCGACTCTCACACAGCTCCTGAACTATGAATCTCTTCAGATGATGATGAAGTGATGCTTTATGTCCTCAGATGTCAGTTGACATATTAGGGACAAGTTGTGACCAATGCCGAAGCACGGTGCAATAAATCTTTACGTCCATGGAAACCAGAAGGCTCGTTAGGACGGACAGTCCAGGACGTCCACCTTGACTCTCACACAGCTCCTGAACCATGAATCTCTTCAGTAGTAGCCTTTGTTGGTAATGGCAGCCCAAACAGCCATTTTTATATGGTGTTCAGGCTGCTTAAATGAAGAAAAATGAGTCTGTAACTTTTGTGATTAGGTCAGCTGGATAGCCCTATTTGTGCCTCACACATGCTGATTTTTGAGTGCACCCACTGTTTAGATGATAAACACGATGTGGGAGGCTATTTGCTCATCATGTATATGGGTCCTGTAGGAAAGATGTGGTTTATTTGGTCTTACCAATCTATTTTTAACTCATAATCTTTTGGGTAAAATTAACCAGCAGATGAAAGAAATAATGCAACATGACTAAAATAACAAATATTCATATCAAAAACAAAAAACAAACAAATAAAATACTTTTTTCTTTTCTTCTGGTATGAATTTTGTTTATTTTTGTCAACAGACAAATCATGACTAAAATTTAAAAGAAATTGTACAAAAAATAGTTTTTGCCAAATCAGAGATGGCTAGTTCCTTTAATATGAACTGGTCTTGCATGCATGGACTAGTTTTTTCCTCAGAAACTTTAAAATACATGTAGTTTATTTCACTGTGTGCAGAACGTACCGACAATTGGTGTTGAGCACCGTAGGGCGACATTTGTTACATCAGCAGGGTAGGGGCAGGTGACATCATCAAACTGTGGGCAATGCCACAAAGGGGTGTTCCACTGGCCGTTAGCATTGCACGTCACGATCTGAGCCTCCTGTCTCCAAGCAGGTCAAGGTTTGGTCAGTGGGATGAATAATTACAGGGAACAGTGTTACATCACAACTGAAAAGAAAACATCTCGGAGAACAATACATCCAGAAACATCCATATATTCACAACTTTCCTGGCAGATCTTTCCTCAACAACAGGAAGCTGTCATAACTGTTACTAACATTAGAAAACATGTGTGCAATTTCCAGTTTAAAAAAAAATGTCAAAGGGTATGCAGACTTGATCTAGAAGTAGTTGGCAGTCTCTGGCTGTAGTTACAATCAGAGAAAATTAAATAACATTCTTGGAATACAATGAATGCTTCAACAAAATGCCACTGCTTTGGTAGAAATGTTCATGCAGACATTCCCAACCCCACACCCACTTAATGATTCCACAAAATGTCAGATAATGCTAACACAAAGACCCAGTGTTTAGCAGCACTGCAAATGTTTTATCCACTGAAATGTTTGTCTGTTCATTTCAATTCTGCAAAAAAAAAGCTGACAGACAAAAATAATATGCTGTTTCACTGTGTCCAGCATCTCTCAGTAATGCCATTACAAACCATGTCAGAAATATTAAACATCAATCAAAGATAACATAACACAGAGGCAGAACAGTAAAACCAGTGTAGGCACATTATTGTGCAATAATAAACCTGTAAAAGAATCAGACTGCCCAAGGATAACCACTTTTCCAGTGGAAAGCTGTAAATACCAGGGAGGCAATGTAAATGGAAACAACAAACAAAAGCTAATATGAGACACAGGAATAGTCTGAAGAAAGTCCCAATAATCATATCACCCTGCATATGCTTTGTAAGTGCAGGGCTGGGCGTTGGGGTGTGGGAATCATGCACTTGTAGTGTGTGTGTGTGTGTGTGTGTGTGTGTGGTGTGTGTGTGTGTGTGTATGTGTGTGTGCGCGCACACATGCACATGTGTCCGTGCATGAACACATGCATATTTCTGTGTGCATGCACTCATGTGTGCGCATGCATGTGCGTGAGCATGTGTGAGTCTGTGTGTGTGTGTGTGTGTGTGTGTGTGTGTGGTGGAGGTACACATGTATGAGTGCAATTGTGTTTGTGTGTGTTTGTGTGTGGATGTTGTGTGCATGTGTGTGTTGGGGGGTACACATGTATGAGTGCAATTGTGTGCGTGTGTTTGTGTGTGTGTATCTGTGTGTGTGTGCATGTGTGTATATGTGTGTGTGTTGGGGGGTACACATGTAAGAGTGCAAATGTGTGCGTATGTGTGTGTGTGTGTGTGCGTGCGTGCGTGCGCGTGTGTGCGTGTGTGTGTGATTGTGAGGAAATTGGCACTGCTGTAGATGCATCTATATGAGATGGGATGCCATAAATAATCTATTATTATTATTATTTCTGTGTGACCATGCCTATTTGTGTGTATGCACATGTTTTTGTGTGTGTCTGTGTGCATACATATAGGTGCATGCATGCACGTGTGTGTGTGCACTTGAGCTGAGATTTTAAGACCAAGCCAGAAGATCCAACACTGTCTTACCATCAGGCCAAATCAATCCTTTAAGTTCACAAATTGTAGCTGTCTCACCTATTAACAAAAGGATGCCAGAGCTGCTTTAACCACTGACATTGTTAACTGGGTGAGACGCATATCAATTGAACTGAGTGTGGGTCTGACCCATGAAATGTTTGGCCTCTGCGTCAGTTTGTTGTAACCACTGAAATGTCACTGGCCAGGATTCGGGCTGCATGCATTGTATACATTACATCACTGTTGCCTATTGCACTATGACAGAATATACAATTTAAGCAGCTATGGCCACCAGGGCTCTTCTTGAAAGATGAACAGTTCAGCCATTAAATGTCTGATGTGGTCAAACAACCAAAGACTTACATTACTTCCAGGACACACCAAGGTGCAACGGCTGGCCACCTTGACATCGTCAGTACATGAGAGAAGGCTAGTGAAGACTGGGTCAAACTTGGGACAGGTGACCTTGACACAGTGCTCTCCAGACCATGTGCCATCCCTCTGACACGTCAGGCGAAACACCCGTCTGGAAACACACACCAGTCAACATCCAGTCAGCCCCAGCAACTCTCATCTTCTCAGTGTAATCAAGTGTATTGTATATGTTTCGGGCCATGACCCTTTAACCTTTTCTTTCTGGTTTCTTTTCCTTTTTGATTGGGTGGGAGTTTTATGGCCCCAATTAACTAAAGTGTTAAAACTTGTGCGCTGGGCCGGCAGCATCCCTTTCCCCCCAGTGTCCCTGCAGAAGCAGGTTGTTTGTTTGCTGTTTTGGCCGGTGTTCATCTCAGGGGAGAGCCTGTAAGTAGTTATTTTTCTATGGCTTGTTATTCTACTGTTTCTTATTGATGTAAATAATGTATGTTTATAATGTTACCATGTTCACAACGTGCCTTGATTTTGGTTCTTGAACACATGGGTAATTTCAGCGTCAGATCGCTGCCTGGTTGCATCCGCCAAATGTCGTCAGTGTACATTGTTTGTGCGTTCAAATGTTAAGCCTTTATGTCACAGGATGACCGGTGTTTCCAAAATGTATATGTAGCTAGTATGTTATGCTGCCATTGTTGGATGTTCAGTTGGAGTGATGCTTTGCCGATGTAAACAGTTATCCCTCAGTAGGGTATGGTTCCTTTGTGCAACCGTGAAGATCTCTGTGTGGCATAACTTATTTGTTTAGTTTCCTACCGATCTATTTTTCTACATGAAATCGGTGGTATATTATGGCTAACACTTTGAAGATGTTGACTTCATAGCTGTTGAATGTTCATTTTACTCGAATGTTCATTTTACTAGTTGAATATGGTTTAGTGCATAGGGGTGATTGTACCTGAACAGGTCGGTGCTGTGTGTCAGTGGTAGCAATTAGGTCTTTGTCTCTGTTCACTAACCAAGCAGACAGGTGCAGCCGGATCAACAGCTTAGATTCTTGATGAACTACCAGTGTCAGTAAGAGGCATGACGTTGTTCACAGATATGCTCTGCTAGTCAGTAACAGTAACATGCTGTAGCCCTTTTGTACATGCGTTGAGTAACAAGGATGGAGCCGGTCAGTTTGTGACTGACTTCCTCCTGCTCACGGCGTGGTCCCAAGTGCCACCCGTGTCACTGTCTGTCTCGTTGTGTGCTTAAGTGGAACAGTGCTGTAACAGTTATCTCACTCTTCCTGTTTAGTTAAGAATGAGCTTGGTAATCCATATTTTTCACTGATACTTTATTGTATACTATTATATACTGGGAGTTCATCAGTTAATTGACTGGTCGTCTCTTGTATACTCACCGCGACAATGTGAGATATGGGTTTAAGTGCAAGTCATGCACACAATTTATGTTCTTGATTATTAATCATTTTGTCACAGTTACCATCATGTATTATAGTAACCTACAGGTAAACTTCATGGTTACTGTATTTACTAGATAACTGCTGTTGTTTAGACTTTACATTTGCTTTCATGTTCTAAATGTTTGTGCAACTTAGAAAATGTTGGAAAATGTTGTAAAGTGCAGTGAGTTTGGGTACACCAGAGAATAGCGTTATACAAAAGTTATCTATTATTATTATTATGTTTTGTTTGCTTGTGTCTTTTCCAACACAGACACTGTTTCCTGGTTGGTGCAAATAAAAGTTATGTTATAGCAACCTCTGACTTGTGACTCTTCATTCATGCTTCCAACCTGCTTCCCTCACTCCCCACCCCGCTCCCCTACATCAGCACTCCTCCAAATGGCACCTACAGCCTCAGAAATAAAAGTGCCATTGCAGTCTAGTGCAACATGATGCAAACCTATTTGTTTGTTTGCCAGTCAGTGCCAGAGATCAAAGTTAAACAGAAAGAAAGAAAGCCCAAAGCTTGTGCATCAATAGAGAATGGTGAGGGGGGAAAAGAAACACATCAGTTTATTATGCAACCATAAATTCCTTCTTCTGCTAATTATGACATACCTTGTTGATCTGCGTGCCCCAGCCACATGAAAGCCTTTCTTGCATCGCATCTTACAGCGTGACCCCACCGCCAGTGACCCAGTCCTACATCGCTTTTTGTGACGTGTCACATGCTGCACATGCAGGGGCGGGGGACATGTGACCAGGCAGTGAGCATGTGGTGTGGACCACAGTCCATCTTCCTCACAAACAATCCAGTTGTCAAAGCCTGAAACAAAACTAAATTTGTAGGTATCGGTAACTTCAGGTTTGAATTTTTTAAAATTTTGTGTGGACAGGTTTATTTTCTGGCAGACTAAGTAAACAGTAAGCGGATGCTGCTGCTGTCCAAATACAATTTCATTTTCTGTATGTTCTCTGTAAAAAAATCCACAAACAAGGGAGTTAATTAGTGCTCAAAAGACATCACATGAATGCAACAACAAAAACCTGGGTTGCCTATGTTAACTCTCACCTGGCATGCAAGTAAATACATGTATATGGCATTCAGTCTTCACAGTTCAAAACCACTTTGAAAGAAGAAGCCTTTAAACCCACCTGCTCAGTGTCCACTGGTTAAGTCATCTCATCATTTGCTGCCAAACCCCAATGCCTCCCCCCCCCCAACCACAGACCCACTTGTTCAGTGTCTGCTAGTGAACATCATCATTTGTCCACCTTGAAAGACTCAAATACCACCACCCCCTCCCATTAATCCACTTACTCAGTGTGCACTGGTGAACGTCATCGTTCGTCCACCCTGCCAGACCCAAATGACCCCACCTCCATCCCCCGCCACTACTGGCATTGCCACTTTCATCATGTTTTATTTTACTGCTGGTGAATGACAGTGATAATTGAGTAACTCTGCTGCTGCGTTACTGCAGGTGGGTTACAATCAGAATTGAGTAACCTACTGTGTTACCCCTGGTGGGTTACAATCAGAACTGAGTAACCTACTGTGTTACCCCTGGTGGGTTATAACCAGAGTAATCTAGTGTTACTGTGCTGTTGTTTACAACCAGAGCAGCTCCTGTGTTATGGCCAGTGGGTTTAAAGCAGAGTAGCCCCTGTGGGTTGCAAGCAGGGTAGCCCCTGTGCTACTGATGGTGGGTTGCAAGCAGGGTAGCCCCTGTGCTACTGATGGTGGGTTGCAAGCAGGGTAGCCCCTGTGCTACTGATGGTGGGTTTTAAGAAGAGCAGAACCAGCTATGCTGCCCAATGTCATACGGTCATGTTCCCAGGGAGTCTCAGGCTCTGCCTTACAATGTGGGCATACAGCTGAGAGATAAAAATGTGTCATGCATGCAGGTGTACCGTGAAGGGAGGATGGAGGCTGACAGTGGAAGGTGCACTTCTGACCAAATGTTGTGCCGTGCACACAGGACACCACAGTGTCGGGCATGGAGGGCCGACCACAATCCACGGGCAGACAAGCCACAGCATCAGAAGACACCCAGTGGCCTCCCCTGCAGGACAGCTCCATGGTCTGACTTTCTGGTTTGTACCTGCATGCAAGTTCAGTTGTCATCATATAATTTTTATTAGAATGTTACTTTATTGGCAGTTTATCATATCATATTATCTGTGGTTCAAAGTTACTATATCATTCTCACACATTAGCAAAATAGAGGAAATGAGCAGTAACTGCAACACATCACTGTCTGGGGAAAGTATCTAATTTTTAACTTTAGTCGGCCAAAAATGTCATGCCTCACATGCCATAATATAAATTACATGACATACCTACCATCATACCTCATTTGATTACAGGCTATACCCATAAACACACTGGGGCGTTAAATGACTTACCCGTTATCACATGTCACTACACATACATCCCCCTCGGTTTGTCCTGTGCACAAGACTCTCCCATGACGGACATCTGGTGAGTGGCAGGGGGCACGTGTACAGTTGGGTGAGAGACAGAGGCCGGTGTGAGGGTGGTACACTTCCTGTTGCCCACATGAGGCCAAGGTCACTGGGTCAAGGTAGCGTGAGGAGCGCAGCCGTACAGCTGCAATGCTGACGTTGTGAGATTGGAAAGACAGTCTCACTCCTGTAAGTAGCACAGACTAAGGATACATGGATTCTCATGCCTGTGGCAGATGCTAAGGTCTTGGATTAAATGGACTCATGTCACTGAAATTAGCAACCAGAAAGCAGAATCAGTTCTCTGTGGACAGCAAGGCCCATTACTGATATCCCCATCCCTGTCATGGTTAAAGCAAGGAGGTGTAAAGTTCACTCTTGAAAGCAAAGAGTGGAGTTAACCAGTGTAATTTAGTAAGTAATGGATATTTTTATTTTTTAGATACCATGGAGATCAGGAACATTTTTAATGTGAGTTTATCATTTTAAACATTTGGTTTGATTGCAAAGAGGAAATGCCTATCAGTTGACTATCATTGGCGGGAGCTGCCACAAGTATAATTTATGTCGCAACAAAACATTTCTTTTGTCGCGACAAAACTTTTGTCGCGACAAACATATTTTAGTCGCAAAAACCTGTGTCACAACAAAGATTTGTCACAAAAAACTGAATTTTTGTTGTGACAAACATATTTTGTTGCGACAAAGGTTTTGTCATGATAAGCTTACTTTTGTCGCAACAAACAAGTGTTTGTTGTGACAAAAGATGTCTTTCGTCATGACAGAAGTATGCTTGACACAATAAAACCTTTGTCGAAACAAACACATGTTTGTCATGACAAATATCTGTCACGGCAAAAACTTTTTTCTGTGGCAAGCATACTTTTGTCATGACAAAAGATGTGTTTTGTCATGACAAACACATGTTTGTCACAACAAAACTTTTGTCATGACAAAAATTATACTTGTGGCAGCTCCCACCAATGATAGTTGACAGGACTGTTTAGCTTAGTTTTACAACACAGCCTACTTCAAAGTGAAGAAGGCAACTGATTTTTTTAAAACTTAAAAGCAAAAACAAAATATAAACTGTGGTATTACAGCATTCACAGAATCTGTTCATTTACTTTCATCTAACCATAATCCCTGAAGCAAATAAGCAATTGGCCACTGACCACGTGATTTATAGAAAGGCTTGCTGAGGTCGTGTATGACGGTCACATGCAGCTCTTGCTGCCTGCAGTCCAGAATGACAGGATGTGGCGTCAGCATGACAGTAGAGTTGTCCTCCCTGATCAGCTGCACACTCAGTTCCTTGGGAGCAGGGTCAGCCTCAGTGCGGCCATCAGCCGCCACATGGACAATGACTTCTGTGGCCACCACAGGACGAGGCATGTACAGCTGGCAGATAGAGTGTATACAGCTGGCAGATAGAGTGTATGTAGCAGGAGCACACTGTTGGACTGACTGATGCATTTAATCATTTACTGTCACCTGATTAGCTGACTGACAAAATATAATGTTTGAGTCATTGAAAAATAAACAAATCAGAAAGGCCAGTATACTGTTTTGGGCAGATCCCCCAACACCAGCACAGAGTGAGAAGTGATCAGAATGGATCATCTAGTGGCCATTCACACAGCCATTGCTGGCTCATACCCATACTGGCCATTGGCCTCTGCCAGAATGGCAATTGAGAGAAAGCTGCATGTTTTCAGTCAGTGCATGAAGGGGAGAAGTGAGACTGATTGTGACAATGGTAACCAACTGTGGCAATGACAAAAGCAGGCCTGGCAGGCCAGTAGTTGCTGATGGAGTGTGTATGTGGTCTCCTGAAGTGTCAGCTAAAGCCTCGCTGTCATTGCATCAGCCACAAGGCCTGTTCCAAGTCCAGACTGTCATCTGCTGCTCTTTCAGACTATTGTCCAAATATTTAGAACACTTCCCATTTTCACAATATGCAAACTGTGTTATGCACATTTCACTGAAGTGTCATGGCAATGCTGGTCTTTAAAATCTTTTTATTCAAATGAGGAGTGGGACATTTCTAAAGCAGACACCACAGTGTAGTGAATTGCTGCAACATTAATTAACTGGCTACAAGCGTCATACATATATTCTAAATCCCTTGGGCTATTTTTTATGTGTCTTAAAATATGTTAGACAAAAAGGGTATATTCACATCAGTCTGTCAAACTAGTACAATTTGTTCTGATCAATGCAAAGATATTTTTGCAGTTTTACTTTCTTAACTCAGTGCTCATTCAGTGCTGTTTATAACAGGCTTCCTGACCAAAATGATTTAAACTGAAAAAAAAGTTGGAAAGTTGATGTGATACATGACTTACTGATATAATGTAATTACATTTGTATGTTGATTTATGGAGCACACAGAAAACTTGCACATTCACAGAACAGGCTCATGTGATGTCATTTGAAATATGTGCAGGCTTGCCTAAGTGTAGAACTGATTGTGAACAGCTTCTTGGCGAAGCTTCAATGGTGTTCACAGACATTTCCTGCATTTTGTCTCATCTGAACATAACTGCTAGCAAAGTGCACAGACTCTGATGGAAAATATTCATATTATGCATCTAAGTAAACCACGCAATGACTAGACCACATCTCCAAGCACAGAAAGTACATACCTCAATCCAGAAGTTGCCAATGTCAAAGTGGGCACCACAGGGAAACCAGGCAGTCCTTGGTTCCACCAAAGGCCCACACCACTGGAAAGAATCAGGATATGTTTCGTACAAAGGCCGCAATCACACAATGTTCCCTCAGAAAAGCGAAGTGAAACAAAGCAAAGCCAGTCATCTTCAGAATAAGTAAACACTTATTAAAATAAATGATTGAATACAAATTAAGCTAAATTTAGTTTGTAGTAAAGAGCCATGGGTTCTAATGAAAGCTCAGTTACCTTTCTTGCCTGCAGCAATTCAATATTGATTCTGACTGAAAAGGTTCAGTTTCAAGCATGTCTCTGACAGCCCAGCTGAACAAGAACTCAATCCATTATTTCATGTATGTGTGCATGCACGTGTGCAGTGTGTGTATGTGTGTGTGTGTGTGTGTGAGTGCGCGCGTGTGCACATGCATGTGTTTTTACTTGTTTTAGCAAACAACTTAAGAGTGTGTATATAGGGGAGCCGGGTGGGGAGTGTGGGAAGCAGGTTGGAAGCATGAATGAAGAGTCACAAGTCAGAGGTTGCTATAACATAACTTTTATTTACACCAACCAGGAAACAGTGTCTGTGTTGGAAAAGACACAAGCAAACAGGACATTTAGAACATGAAAGCAAATGTAAAGACTAAACAACAGCAGTTATATAATAAATACAGTAACCATGTAATTTTCCTGTAGGTTACTATAATACATGATGGTAACTGACAAAATGATTAATAATCAAGCACCTAAATTGTGTGCATGATTTGCACTTAAAACCCATATCTCACAGTGCCACAGGGAGTATACAAGAGATGACCAGTCAATTAACCGATGAACTCCCAGTATATAATAGTATACAATAAAGTAACAGTGAAAAATAAAGATTACCAAGATCATTCTTAACTAAACAGGAAGAGTGAGATAATTGTTACAGCAGTTCCACTTAAGCACACAAGATGGACAGTGTCACGGGTGGCACTAGGGACCATGCTGAGCAGGAGGAAGTCAGTCATAAACTGACCGGCTCCAGCCTCGTTACTCAATGCAGGTACAAAAGGGCTACAGCAGGTCACTGCTACTGACTAGCAGTGCATATCTGTGAACAACGTCAAGGGTCTTACCGGCACGGGTAGTGTATCAAGAATCTAAGCTGCTGATCTGGCTGCATCTGTCTGCTCGGCTAATGAACAGAGACAAAGACCTAGTTGCCACTACTGATGAGCATTACCGGCCAGTTCGGGTACACGCACAAAGACCCAGAAAGGGTTTACAAGCTAAGCAGAGTGAAAGTCTGCGCACCCAAGACTCAGCCATACAAAAGCTGGATCAAAACAGAAATGACATGTCTCACAGTTTTCACAATCACCCCTACGCACTAAACCATATTCAGCTCATAAAATGAACATTCGACAACTATGAAGTCAACATCTTCAAAGTGTTTATAGCCATGATATACCACTGATTTCATGTAGAAAAATAGATCAGTAGAAAACAAATAAGTTGTGCCGCAGAGATCTGCACAGCCACACTGACAAAGGACCCATACTTTAGAGGGATAACATTGCATCGGCAAAACATCACTCTGACTGAACATCCAACAATGGCAACATAACATACTAGCTGTATACATATCAGCTAACCAGGATTAGCTGCACACATGTTGGAAACACTGGTCACCTTGTGGCATAAAAGCTTGAAATTTGAACACACATACAATGTACACTGATGCCATGGCTGCAACCAGACCGCGGCAATCACACTGAAATTCCTCATATGTTGGAACCAAAATCAAAGCACACTGTGAACATGGTAACATACATCATTTACATCAATGAGAAACAGAACAACAAGCCAGAGAAAAATAATTACTTACAGGCTCTCCCCTGAGATGAACACATGAACACAGGCTGCAACAGCAAATAAACAACCTGCCTCTGCAGGGACACTGGGGAAAAGAGGACGCTGCTGGCCCAGCACACAAGTTTTAACAGTTTAGATAATTGGGGCCATAACATTCCCACCCAATAAAAAAAAGAGAAAGGACGACAGGAAAGAAAAAGTTAAAGGGTCATGGCCCTGGACACACACAATGCACTCGGTTACATGTAATTATTAACTATGTGTTGTGTTGTGCTTGGTCAGACTCCAAGACAGTTTTATAAAAACAAAAAGGCTTGAAAGGCTGAGTAGATTTGCTGTATGATAGGATCATTACAATGATTGGCTGAGTCCATATCAACCCCTCCCCTTTCACCAGGGAGTCTCACCTCATTACCAGATTTCTCTCTTGCTGAAAAAACAACAACAAAAAACAAAAACAAAATTATAGCATAAGCGTGCATTCTTTTATTGTTCTGACTGCTTTGTTTTATATTCTTTCCCTTTTTTTAGATGTCCTTTTTGAAGCACTGAACAGCGCCCTGGTACCACCCACCTGTGTCAGTGGAGGGGGGCCAGTGGCAAGACGAGCTGGACAGGCCGGCAGTTGGTGCTGGTCATTGGCCACTGCATGGTGCGCCCACTGGTCCCAGTAGCCTTCTGGTGTGTAGAACCCACAGTCCAACACGCTGCTTGCCCGCTCGAACTCCTCGCACACTCCATCCCCATCATGACGGTAACACACACTGGGTCCACCTGCACATGCAACACACACCACTCTTCTCCAATAGAAATTACAACCACCACCAAAACCTGCAACTGGTCTAAAGAGTGGCTGATCACTTGTATGGTTTTAACTTTGCTCAAGACAGCAAATGACATCAACTGCCTTTTAATCAGATTATGTCACAGAGTCTACAGTGACTAAACAGTCTTCCACAATCCAATAACTTGTTTCTGTCAAATGTGCTATGGGGAAAAGGCAACAATCACTTGCATTTTCTTTTCTTACAACTGTTTTTTGTCCAGTGTGTTCAGAATACAGAATCTTTATTCAATTATTGTCTATGAATAACACAGAAATTTGCCTTATGACTGCATAAAAGATACAAGTAAAAATAACACACAGTATAATACACGAACATAAGTACACATATACTGTAAAACACAGAGTACTTTATCTTTGAGTCTGGAGGGCACACACACATCTGAAACAAGTCAACCCTACCAGTTACATGCGTAAACACATGCATTCAGCAGGTCAAGCATTTTTCAACAAGTAAAAAAAGTACAACTCATCAAATTCAACCCAACAAATACCTACACACAAACATCTCTATTCAGACCAATACTATCACATAATACATTGATGCATAACAATACTGTCTTTTGTTGCAGGCTAAAGGGAATGATCAGCAGCATTTTCTTTGTTTACATTTTTGGCAGTTGACACACTGGGACTATTTGCAAAAGAGGTTGGCGTAAATTGCTTGTGAAAAAATTACATTGTAAGATGGCACATTACAGGACTGTGCCCACTAACTTGTGTCTACCCCATTTCTTTCACAGCTGATGTGTGCATCAAATTTCCAGTATGCTGACTTATGGGGAGCTGGGATACCTCAGTGGTACAGCAACAAACTCATGATTGAAAGGTCTCAGGTTCAAGTCCTGGCAAAATTGGTCATTCTGCCAAAAGTGCAGGTGGCAGGTTACAGCTAAACACTCATGCATCCTGTGTATGTGGCTGAATAAAGTGACACTGTAAATGGTGTACACAGAACTTGCATCGAGACAATGGCAGTTTCATGTGACACCTCCCATATGACAACTACACAGCATTGTAACCACGTAGGTGGATATTCAAAACATGTTGTGTTTAAGCTACAGCCATTCATTCAGAGTCACATATGACTACATCACAGTGGATCTGCTTGGAAGCAGAGAACTGTGAAGCATAGGGCTCATCTCAAGATGAGGCACTCGGCAAGTGTGCATATAAAAGAAATAATTAAAAGATTATGCTTCTCATAATAAATTAGTCTCTGAAGCTATAGGAATACTTTGATGCATGTTTGTTTCTATGAGGTAACTCGCAGATAAAGAAAGAAAAAAGTGAGCTAACCACTATGTATACAGTTTCCTATCTTCATCAAATTCCTTTTCAGTGGAATTTCCAGTGAAGGATGTTGCCAGCATCTACACTAGGTGAAAATCATACTCCAATAAAGCTCTCTCTGTGTTTTTGCAATTTTTTAAAGTTATTAGCCTATCAAAATTATTCCACTTGCTCATAATAACATGCTTTGGAAAATATTGGTATTAAACTAGAATGTTACCAACAACAAAAAGAGTTACAAAAAAGAAAAAGAAAACAAAAAAGTTTGTATTGTCTGTAGATCAAGTTCTCTGCCCTCACAGTAAGTATAACAACTTGAGATGATGTTTACTGTCCTACCTTTGCAATGGAAGGAATGTTCAATGTGGCATGTGACATCACATCCGTCACCTGATAGAATATTTCCATCATCACAGTCCTCATTGTTGTCTCTACAGACACAAATACACACAATCACATGCACACACGCATGCACGCACACATGCATGCACACATGCACACACACACACACACACGCATGCATGTGCATATACAATGATAACAGTTTATAAAAAGGAGTACACATGAATGGAGGAGGGGGTGGTGGGGGGGAGTACAGAGACAGAATTTGGAGAGGAAAGAGGGGGTGAGAGAGGAGAGAGGGGTGTGAGGGGGGGGGGGGGGGGAAGATGGAAACAGACATGGAGAGAGAAAGAGAGTGGGCTGAGAGAGGGACAGTTGTGGGGGGGGGGGGGGGGGGGGAGAGAATGGAAACAGACATGGAGAGAGAAAGAAGGGGGCTGTAGGAGCAGTTGGGGGGGGGGGGGGGGACAGTTGGGGGGGGGGGGGGGGGGGGGGGGGGGGGGGGGGGGTGGGGGGGGATGGAAACAGACATGGAGAGAGGAAGTGAGGGGGCTGTAGAGCAGGGACAGTTGGGGGGCACAGGGGGGGGGGGTGGGGGGGCGCATGGAAATGGAAACAGACATGGAGAGAGAAAGAGAGGGGGCTGTAGGGCAGGGACAGTTGGAGGGGGGTGGCAGGGGGGAGATGGAAACAGACATGGAGAGAGAAAAGAGAGACAGACAAACAGAGACAGAGATGAAGACAAACAAAGACAAACAGACAAATGGAGACACAGATGCACACTGGCAGCAAAGGAAACAGACATGGAGACAGAGGGGGGGGAGATACAGACAAAACAAACATGGAGAGAGAAAGAGAGACAGACAGAGACAGAGATGAAGACAAACAAAGAGAGACAGACAAATGGAGACACAGATGCACACAGGCCCATAGAACAACAAGGCAATCATTCAAATACAAAGCTATACTATTTTGCAAGTATACAACAACAACAAATCTCATAGAATCTGTCATTTATTTTATTGTCTTCAGTGACTAGCCTTGCACTGAGTGCATGTTGCGAGTTGGTCACTATTCCCTTTCATTCATTAAACGTGAAAGACGAGTGGCAGAATTCCCATGTTTCACTGATGACACTGTGGTGTCACAGGTTGACAAAACAGAAGATAAATCCCCTAGCACAGAGTGGGGGAGAAGTGCTGGTAACTGACCTGTCAACGTTCCCATCACCACAGAAGGCTTGGCCATGTGTGTAGTTGAGGACAGGGGAGGGCTGACTGCTACTTCCGCCTGACACAGCCTCCACCCAGTACAGGTAGCTCACTCCGCTCTCCACCTCACTAATCAGTTGAAGGAACACAACAGTTTGCTGGTTCTGTTCATGCAGTACATATACTAAAATTGGAACAATACAGAAAAGAAAAGTTTTCTGGCTTCAACATTTTAACTGTCATTTTGTGAACATCATAATAATAATAACAGGTCATTCTTACAGAGCACCATTCTCTAACCTGAGTTAAACTCACTGCACTATACAAACAACTCATGACAAAAACCATGTTTACATGCAGTTCAACAAACAGAACCTTATGAATAGCATTCCACCATAAGGATATCACCTAGGAAACAATAACTATATCTACACACACACACACACACGCACACACCAATCAGCCTCAGATACACATTACAATTAGTGAATTACCTATACTCTCAAAACTCTTTCACTTGGAAAAAACTCTGCCCACCCTTCTCTTGCCTGGATTTCCCCCCTCTCTCTATCCATAATGCTTCCTCCCACAATCAACACGCATGGGGGTTAATGAGTGCCTGAAAGACATAAGTACAACAACAAAGACCTGAGCTGCCTATGGTAACTCTCACCTGGCATGTGTGTAAATACAAGGTACATAAACTCCACCAGAGGTACATCCTCTGTATCAAGGTACAGTGCTTCTTTCCACAATCAATCAGCCATATACAGACACTTACCTATTATGAGGACAATAAAGTATTATTTTATCTTATCAGAAAGAGTATTATATTCTACTGGAATGCTTGGGCAAACAGGAAGGTTTTGAGGCAGGATCTGAGCTGAAACCATGTTGGGATACTTCTGAGAGTGGCCGGCAATGAATACCAAAAAGATGGCACCATGAAATGAAGGCGTCCCCCCCCCCCCCCCCCCAAAAAAAGGATTTTGCTTTGGAATTTAACTGGAAATTTTGCAACAAACCAAAAACAACAAGAGGCTTGAAGAGCAAGTGTGCATGTTTTTATGCATAAAAGAAATTGAAGAAATTTGTCCCATAGAGGTCAGGAAACACACACACATACACACACACACACACACACCACACACACACACACACACACACACACACACACCACCTCTGGTAGTACTCTTCTGTTTTCAGGGGCTTCCCATTAGGTTCAGAGGCATAACACAAAGAAGTGAATGAGACTTGGACTGGGAGCAACTGTGTGTGTGTGTTGTGTGTGTGTGTGTGTGTGTGTGTGTGTGTGTGTGTGTGTGTGTTGTTGTTGTTGTTGTTGTTGTTTTCTGAAGGGAAGGTTTCTCTTCTTTGTTTTTCTATCTCCCCCCTTTTTTCAGAGTACAAAAATCTTTTAAAGGGTATCCTTTAGCCACTAGTTCTGAAAAGCTCACCACTTACTGGATCTAGTTTATTAACTCTTTCAAGGCTTTCCGCGTCTTAAGACGCATAGCTTAGCAGTACGCTTGATGACAATCCGCATCTTTAGACGCAGTAAGAATTAAAGATTTTTAATGGTCTTACCGACTTTTGAGTTGACTGGAGGCAGTTATATTACGCTAACTGCATCAATTTCGGACACTTTCGGTACTACCCTCAGTCCAGTCGAGTGTTCCTTTGTCTGTTTTGGCGTGTGTAACACATGTGTAAAACTGACGAAAGTTGCACGTTTCAAAATGGCGGCACGCAGAGTGAACATGCATTACTCGGCGAGGGAAATTGTGGAATTAGTACTGAATGAGGGCTCGGATCTAGAAGATTTTTCGGACAGTGGTTCTGAAGAGAACATTGTTGATTCTGGCGAGGAGTTTGCGCCAGTAGATCTTGAGGCGGACTCTAGAGACAGCGATAATAACATCTTCATTTTCATCATTGGCATCCGTGCAACCAATAGAATAAAACTTTTTTTTTACTGTGTTTAGACAGTTCCTGCTTTGCTGTTGGGACAGAGAAAGGTATATGATATGACTCTATGGATTATTAATCTGACAAGGACACATTCCAAGCTTTCTAAAAATGTGTATGTTTATTGTATTATTCCTAGGAGTCTATTTACTACAATTTCTTTTTAAATGGCCCAAAACAGTGCGTCTACAGGAGCCAAGCGCGCCATTTTGTGGTGTCTTGAATGAGTTAAAGAGACTGCATTACAGCTTTCTGGTGCAGTTAGATCCAGTTATCTCCCTCTATAAGCACATTTTCAATATATCTCTTTCTTGGAGCATTTGAGAGAGAGAGAGAGAGAGAGAGAGAGAGAGAGAGAGAGAGAGAGAGAGAGAGAGCTGCTCCCACATGAGATGGTTTCTGTTTTCATGCAGCTGCAGGCTGAGTGTGGGCATGTCCTCTGTCCCAAGTTCAGTTGCGAAAATCAGTTATACTGCACAACTTCAACTTGAGCTCAGAAATGTTTGTATTCTCACACTTTGGAAGAACACCTTTCCCATCAAACACATCATTAGCTCAATTGCATACACAGTAACAACACAAATCTATGACACTGAATTTATGTAAAAGAAGAAAATATGTTTCTTGATGCTGTTGTTTTGATGCATTTACTTTTAATAAGAATGTCAACACCTTGCCTTTGATACCATTAGGTGTTTTCAGGTTCAAAAGAATGGCACAAATGACTTTCACTTACTGATCAGTAAAATGCGTGTCTTGAGACAAGCGGAAGTACTGTCCAATCATCCCTGGTCTGCGGAAAACTCTGTAGCTGACTGGCTGGCAGTGTTGGCAGTATGTGTGCTGGGGCATGGACACAACTTGCAGGGCATCAATGGCAGTGAAGGGTGTTCGGGTGTAGACCTGCACCTGGCCATGACACAAAGACACACTGTCAGGTGACAAATGCATGTCATGACAAACCAATGGTGTTGCCGTAGTCTACATTAAAAGCGGCAGCAAGAAAAGCTGCAACCATCAATGGAGCTACTCTGAGTGATTCATCATTCTGATTCTGCGCCTGGCAATATATCGTGGCTGGGACAATGCGCTCCCTTCCCCTGAATTGGCCCGGTGCTGCTGTCCTTGCTTCCCAAGGACAGCCTTGTGTTTCAGTCTCAGGCCAGTCAGCTGCTGGCATTGTGCGTCACCACGCCCTTTCCACCTTCGCACCCCACCTTTCTGTGGGCCCACATGCCTTTTTTCTACCACACAATATGTGTACACAGGCATGTGTGTGTCTGTGTGTGTTTAGATGCTCTCTCTCTCTGGTTTCATGGCTACTATTTTGTCATGACTATTTTAAAGGGTAAGCACCACAAATGCTCTTCTTCTTTTGTTATTTTTTGGGGCATAACTGGCTTTGGTGATGGTCTTTTTTGTGGCTTGGGTGCCACTTAAAAACAAACAAATGGTTAAAAGGGTTAAAACTATTTACATGGAGCTGGGTTTGTGGGCATGGGGCTGTGGAAGTTGGCTGCAGGCTGTGGAGGCTGCTGTAGGGCGTACCATAGTTATGCAGATGGCAGACCTGACCTTGGTGGTGCAGTCTCTGAAGTTCCTCAGGAGGAACCCCACAGTCCTGTTTCCTTTGGCTGCCACCACCTCAGCATGGTTTCCCCAGGAGAGGTCATCTGTGACAGTTACCCCCAGGTATTTGCTGGAGCTCACCACCACTAGCTGTTGTCCATGGAGATGGTAGGTTGTCAGAAGCATGCCTTTTTTAAGCAAACGCTTGGTGAGATTCGGATGGTGATGCACTTGCTGGGGTTGAAGCTCCTTTGCCAAATGTTCTCCCAATCCTCCAAACAATGTAGGTCCTGTTGCAGCAGTTCCTGGTCATACTGGTTGCAGATTTTCCTGAAGAGGAGGCTGTCGTCTACAAACAGTCTGACGTTGGAGGACTTGACTGCATCAGTAAGATCGTTGCTGTAAGCCAGAAAGAGAAGAGGTCCCAAAACTGTGCCTTTGGGTACACCAGACAGGACTGGAGCCAGGGACGAGTGTGCACCTTCTAGGACCACTTGCTGATTGCTGCTGGTGAGGAATGCCTGGATTCAACTGAGGCCTTGGGAAAGTTGAACAACACCACGTCTACCTGGTCTCCTTAAGCTAGGTTCTTGGCAATGTCATGGATGGTGAACAGTAGTTGTGTTTCACGTGACTGCTTCTTTCTGAAGTCATGCTGGGCATCAGACAGTATTTGGTGGCCATCAAAGTGTTGCATGACAGTATATCCAGTATCTTGCTGCTGCTGCTGCTTGCATGTAACAAATTGTGACGTTGGACAACTTTTCCCAAACTTTTTTTGATGAGCCTTTGGGTTTTTCTCTGGATCGTTTTGATCAGATTGAAGGAAGTTTTAAAGTGACCTCAAACGGATGAAATTGTTCACTTTTTTGTGTTTCAGATGTCTCCCACAACATTGATTCTCTTACTTAGTGGTTTCAACTGGACTGGAAACATTTTCTCATTCGTTTACTTCTTGCTTACCAGTGTTTCTGTTGTTTTTCCAGCAAACATGCTTTTGGACTCAAGGGCGGTAAGGAAGTTGACATGGTTGCATTAATTTATTACAGCCAAAAAGTACAGTCTCACTGATATGAAAACTGGACATCTTTAAACCATAATAGTTTGAAAGTAACCTATGTAATTATGATCATTTATCTGCATAGGCAGGTCAGCAAAAGACACGTGTGCTGCTACATATATAGTATTTTTTGAGTATTTAGTGAGTGCTAAACATTCATACATCCATATAGCATAGTTTTTGAACCAATACGCCATGACAGTAAATTTAAAATGCAAACTTACAAAATAAGAACAATAAATGAGTAGTTCAAACACATAAGAGGTTCAAAAGAACGCTATTTATTGGGACAAAAACACAATCTGAAAATATTCGGGTAATCCCCTTTGTCAAGCTACAAAACAACACTTAAATAACAGTTAAATGGTGAGAAATGATGAAAAATGAGAAGAGAAGCTAAATCACTTACTTGTTTTTGGTTGAGCTATGTTGTTTTCCTGTCCAGTGCTTGGAAGAATGATATGAAAAACAAGCATTCCTCCTTCCTTCTTCATTCATTCTTCCAAGCACTGGACAGGAAAACAACATAGCTCAACCAAAAGCAGAAAAGTGATTTAGCTTCTCATGTCATTTTTCATCATTCTTCACCATTTAACTTAAGTGCCGTTTTGTAGCTTGACAAAGGGATTACCCCAAAAATGAGCAAATTGTGTTTTGTCCTAATAAATAGCAGTCTTTGGAACTTTTTATGCATTTGGATCTTGTTTTCAAACACTAGCAGTCATTCTTGTTTCAGATTTTTGATAAATGAGTAGTGTACTAGATCAGTGAAGATCATGTCACAACGAGAGAACTGCTCAGCGTAGCAGTGAAGGGGACGTCACTGACAGTAATTACTTTGTGCAGACATGGTATATCACTCAGTGTAGCAGCGAAAATCATGTCACAGACTATGTTTACCTTGTGAACACATGCACCAGCCGCGAGGTGCCATGACGAAAACTACATCAGAAACCATGTTCACCTTGTGCAGATGTAGAGTATCAGTCAATGTAATGGCAACATCACGTCATTAGCAGTGTATACCTTGTGCAGACGTCGTGTATCGCTCAGTGTAACAGTAAATGGCATATCACAGAAAGCGGGGATGGCTTTCAGTACAGATGAAGTGCCATCAACATACAGCAGTCGTATCCTGCGTACTCCATCAGCATTCCATGTCACCCACAGTGTCAGACTGAAACAGACATTGCAGTTTGCAAAGTACACCGAGATGAATATGCCTTCAACAAAAAGGACAGTGATATGCATACTTGCCTATAACTTACTGAATTTGACTTCACATACAGTACATGCAGTGACTAAATGGTAGACAGACCATAAAGATTGTCTTCAGAAAACGAGGAGCATACACTGATTGTAATTTGAGGAGCCTTAATTTTAGTTGTTTTTGTTGTGGTTGTTTTTGTTTTTGTTTTGAGAACTGTCCTCTCCCTTCTCAATGCCAGAATGAAGGCCAGCAGAGAAAGCGACTGTGATGAGGGTTCACTGACATGTGTACAACAACGGGCACTTGCAGCATGAGGTCCAGTCGACATGGCATCTTCCTAGTGCACAGCGACACGTCTGGTAACCAAGCTCTCATACTGGGCACACATGGCTCAGCATCCGGGGGACCTGCAAGCACACACACACACTCACACACACACACACAAACACACACACACACACACACACACACACATGCACGCATGCACAATACATGCACACAAGTATAATGTGGTACACTACAACTGAAATTATCATGGCACCTGCCTGACAATGTAGTATGCTACAACTGAAAGCACAGGACCTGTTTGACAACATAGTATATTGCAACTGAAACCATGGGACATGTAGTATGCTACAACTAAAACATGTGAAACATGGGACCTCTCTGACAATGTAGTACAACTAAAATCATGATACCTATCTAACAATGTAATATGTTACACATGAAGTGATGGGACCTGCCATACAATGTGTGTTACAACTGAAATCATGGGACCTATTTTTTATATATTTTTATATGAACACTTGTTGAGTGCCTTATCTTGAGATGAGCCCAATGTGCTTGACAATGGCTACATGCTTCTGAGCAGATCCTCTGCATTATTGTCATGTGACTCTGAGTGAGCAACTGTAGCTTTACCCAGTACATTTCGAATATCCACCTATGTGGTTACAGCACTATTAGTTGTTACATGACTGGTGCCACGTGAAACTGCGGCCATCTTGGCACATTTATGAGTCCACCATCATAGCTGTCAACCCCTGTTGGGAGTAAATCTTAGTCCAGAGTTTGTGAACCTGTATTTCCCTTATGCAGGCTGGGGTCTTTTGTTTTTTCGCTGGTACCAGCGGCATTTTGAAATCCAATCGGCACGTGTGGCAGTGGAAAGAAGAAGCAGTGTTGTGCTAAATATGCATGCACAACTTCAAATCTCACTTCTGGTGAGATTTCTTAGCTTATTGCACTAGGCCAGCCAGTGTGAATTTGGTGATGGTGTTTGTTTGACAGTTTTTCAATCTTTTTGCTCAGTTTAAAACAACAACAAAATCTCATCAAAATTATGTTTTCCTGTATCCATTTTCCAGTATGGCCATATCCCCCCAAAATAATGCAAAAAAAATGTATTTTATACTGGTAAACTGTATGGGTTGACAGGTATACACCATACAACCATGCACCAGTTTACAGTGTCACTTTATTTGAAGCCACATACATAGGGTGCATGCATGTTTAGCTGTAATCCACCACCTGCACTTTTGGCAGCATGACTGGGCTCTTTTACATGCTACTGAAGTAACATGGGGGTAGAATGGATACTGAAATAACAGTCAGCACAGAAAGTTGACCCTGGAGAGGGAAATTCTCCCACCACAACTCTCAGGACTTGAACCTGACATCTTCCAATAATGAGTCCGGGGCATGACCACTGATCTATCCTCACTCAAATTGTACACATGTGTCAACTGAAATCATGGGACATATCTGACAATGTAGTATGTTTCACTTGAAATTGTGGCACCTGTCTGACAACATAGTATTTTTCACTTGAAATCATGGGACCTGTCTGAAAAAAGTAGTATGTACTTACAGCTGAAATCATGGGACCTGTCTGAGAAAGTAGTATGTTACAACTGAAATCATGGGACCTGTCTGAGATATCCAGGTCATTCAGCACACCAAGCATTCTTGAAACTTTCTGGGGCATTTCACAGCAGGTTCAATGCAACAGCTTCTAAAATTTATTTTGCCAAGACTACGCATGGTTTCAACGAAAGATGATATTATCTGTTCTAACACAAGTGTTAAAGGATGATTCATTTGTCTCTGCAAACTGCAATGCATTAGGAGTCTGAAAACCAAGCAGAGAACTATTTGCTGCTTTCACTGAACCTGTCTGTGATGGACTCAGATATAGACTCTTTCTGTTTTGAAGTAGCACATGCACAAGGGGAGGCACTCTTTAACTTTATACAACAGGGAGCACTGTTTTTGTTTTTGATTGTTGTTGTTGTTTTGTTTTTTACCACTGGGCAAGTCAGCCATTCCAGATGGCTTGTTTGAACCATAGACCAGTGTTGTTTTTAACCCTGGACCAGGACAAGGGGTGTCAATCAAACCCTAGGTTAAACCCCAGGGGCTTGTTTTTAATCCTAGACTAGCACCTAGTGCAGCAGATTTGTTCAGTTCAGTTGAAGATGGTACCTACATACGCACTTAGAAAAGTTTATATTCACTATACCCCATCTCTAGAAGTTTTTCCAACGCTGCCTTCAGCTGAAACAGTTCCAGTGCTGGTCTGACTGATGATGGTCCTTCTCATCCCGTCAAGAAAGACTGTTTCCTCTTTCTACACATTTCTCCTCAAGGTGCTCGATGCTGGGATCCCCTTTTGGATACCCTTGGCTTTATTGCTAGACTAGAGCAAAGTTCAAATATTATTTTAGCCCCAAGCTACAGTGGAAAGTTTGTTCTTGGTAACCCATGAGCAGAGGATATATTATATTAACACTAGACAGACAAAAGGGTGTTTTGTTAACCCTAAACTTGAGTGGTGAATGTGACTGTTTAGTTAACTAGACTAGAGCAGAGGTATGTACTAAACAAGAATAAAACTAAAGAAGAAAATTAATGTGTTTTAACCACTGAGAGGAAAAAATGCAGAATGCTGGCCAAGTATTTTGGAACTAGTGCCACCTCATGGCTTACCTGTCGCTTGTTGTGGCGACCATCCTGTCACATCTGAGTTGGGAGCGGGGGATGAGGCAAAGGAGGCAAATTGGACCAGTGCACCCTGGGTGTCACACAGACTGCACACTGACCCCAGGTGGTCCGCGCCACGTCCAAGGGGAGGCACCCAGGCCACTGTCACTGAACCAGCCTCTGCTGCCACTACCTTCAACATAGGCAAGCAGTCATGTCTCAACGTCACTGTGTGTGTATGTGTGTGTGTGTGTGTGTGTTGGGACAGACCATTTCCTAACATTTCCCATTGCAATGGTAGACTACTGTTGTGCTTCTCCCCCCATACAATGAGTTGGGCTGGAGAAAAGATGCAGGGTGGCTGAGCAAAGACATGGAGTGGCCAAAGCAAAGACACAGTGTGGTTGGAGCAAAGTTGGAGGGTGGCTGGAACAAAGTCACAGGGTGGCTGGAGCAAAGATGCAGGGTGTCTGAGCAAAGAGAAGGGGTGGCTGGAGCAAAGATGCAGGGTGGCTGAGCAAAGACAATGGGTGGCTGGGGCAAAGATGCAGGGTGGCTGGAACAAAGATGCAGGGTGGCTGAGCAAAGACATGGGTTGGCTGCGGCAAAGACAAGGGTTGGCTGGAACAAAGATGCAGGGTGTCTGAGCAAAGAGAAGGGGTGGCTGGAGCAAAGATGCAGGGTGGCTGAGCAAAGACAATGGGTGGCTGGGGCAAAGATGCAGGGTGGCTGGAACAAAGATGCAGGGTGGCTGAGCAAAGACATGGGTTGGCTGCGGCAAAGACAAGGGTTGGCTGGAACAAAGATGCAGGGTGTCTGAGCAAAGAGAAGGGGTGGCTGGAGCAAAGATGCAGGGTGGCTGAGCAAAGACAAGGGGTGGCTGCGGCAAAGACATGGGGTGGCTGGAAGAAAGATGCAGGGTGGCTGAGCAAAGACAAGGGGTGGCTGGGGCAAAGACAAGAGGTGGCTGGAACAAAGATGCAGGGTGGCTGGAACAAAGATGCAGGGTGGCTGGAGCAAAAAAGAAGGGTGGCTGGAACAAAGATGCGGGGTGGCCAGAGTAAAGACACAGGGTGGCTGGAACAAAGATGTGGGGTGGCTGGAGCAAAGATTTGGGGTGGCTGGAACAAGAACAAACATGCAGGGAGGCTGGAACAAGGGCAAACATGCGGGGTGGCTGGAACAGAGATGTGGGGTGGTTGGAGCAAAGATGCGGGGTGGCTGTAGCAAGAACAAAGATGCGGGGTAGCTGGAGCAAAGATGCGGGGTGGCTGGAGCAAAGATGAGGGGTGGCTGGAGCAAAGTTGCGGAGTGGCTGGAATAAGAACAAAGATGCAGGGTGGCTGGAACTGAGATGCGGGGTAGCTGGAGCAAAGATGTGGGATGGCTGGAACAAGAAGAAAGATGCAGGGTGGCTGGAACAGAGAAGCGGAGTGGCTGGAGACACTAGTCACCCTAGTGGCTATCTTTCTGTGAAGATTGTGTCATACCTCGCAAAACAATGGAAGTGTTCGGGAACAATAAGCCATGGGTAACAAAGCCCATTAAGCACATGTTGAACAGGAAGAACAAAGCTTTTGAAAGGCAGAACAGGGACGAACTGAAGTGTGTATACAGAAAGAGCTGAAAACAGAGATCAGGAAAGGAAAAGAAGAATATAAACGGAAAATAGAAGAGAATTTCAAAAGCAGCAAGATGAAGAGGGTGTGGGATGGGATGAAGCTGATGAGTGGGTATAAGGGGAAGGAGGGGGGGGGGCAGGACAGAGGAATGCTAACGCTGATCCTGACGAACTAAACGCTTTTTATGCTCGTTTTGACTGTCACGATTTTAGTCAGACCTGGTGCGAGCTGATGGACCGACTTGCTGAAATCCCAGTAGGGGAACAGGGCGAAACGCTGAAGGTCACGAAGGAAGAAGTGTTAAGAGAGCTTAAGAGAACAAATGCGGGCAAGGCAGCTGGCCCCGACAGAATCAAACCAGGTCTGTTGAAAACATGTGCTCAACAGCTTTGCTCCATTTTATGTGTCATTTTTAACCAGTCTCTGTCTCAGTGCTAAATCCCTGCTTTGTGAAAAACCTCTTGTATTATTCCAGTACCAAAAAAGATGACAGTGAAGGTGATGAATGACTTGCGCCCCGTGGCCCTGACTTCTGCCATCGTGAAGGTGTTTGAGAGAGTTGTACTGTCACAGTTGCAAAACCTTGTTGCTGATTTTCTCGACCCTTTGCAGTTTGCTTACAACAGAAGGAGGGGAGTGGAAGATGCTGTTTTGCATGTTCTACGTAACATATATTCTTATCTGGACAAACTCTATTCCTAAATCCGTCTCATGTTCTTTGACTTTTCTAGCGCATTCAGTACAATCCAGCCTCACTTACTGCCAGAGAAACTCTTGAAGATGAAGGTTAGCATCCCAACTATACTCTGGGTACTCGATTATTTGACTGATCGGCCTCAGTTTGTTAAATCTGGCTCTGAACTTTCCAACATCATGCTCACCAACACTGGCGCTCCCCACGGGACTGTACTGTCACCTTTTCTTTTTTCACTGTACACTGCTGACTGCAGGAGTTCTCATGACTCATGCCCGATTGACAAGTTTGCTGACGACACAGGACTGACAGGATTGATCATGAACAATAATGACTTTCACTACTGACAGGAAGTTGACAGATTTGTTGATCGGTGCGAGAATAACTATCTGGTACTGAATGATCATAGATTGTAGACGAAAGAAACCAAACTACAAACCAATCATGGTCAAGGGAGAAGCTGTTGAACAGGTGGACAAATACCGTTATTTAGGCTTAGTTATAGACAACAAACTTGCCTGGCATGAAAACACCGATGAAATCATCAAGATAGTTCACTCTCGTCTCTTTTGTCTTAGAAAACTTGGATCATTCAGAGTGCGTGAGGATATTTTGCAGGTGTTTTTCTTGTCCACTATTAGCAGTATTCTAACCTATGGCTGTGTCTGTTGGGGATGGAATGCTTCAAAGCAGGACAGGGACAGGCTGGAAAAGACCATCAGAAAGGCTGGGAGGGTGATTGGCAGACAGCACGAAACATTTGAGTCAGTCTATCACAGCTGACTTACCGACCGACTCATGAAGATTTTGTCTGACGACACACATCCTTTGAGATCTGAGTTTGACTCTCAACTTATTGTGGTAGGTTGAGAGTACCCCTCACAAAAACAACACGCCTCAAGCATTCATTCATTCCGAAAGCCATACAGACATTCAACCAGGCACATGACAGACACCGTCTGTAACCACTAGCTGACCCTCACTCTCCCATCCGATCTGCTGACAGTATGCACGTGCTTTGCACGTTTGCGCGCGTGCGCATGTGTGTGTGTGTGTGTGTGCGTGTTACTTAAGATTAACTTAAGTGTGTGACAACCAGTATGTATGTGAACGATACGGGCACCATTGTCATTATGACTGCAACTGTATTTTCTTCTTACTGTTTTTTCACTTGACTTTATTAAGTTTTTATTCTAATTAATCCAGTGAAACTGTATAGTATTTAATTACGTTTTTATGTACTTGTTATTATTTGCCAAAGGCAGACAACTGAATTTCCTTCTTAAGGATTAATAAAGTATTATTGTATTGTATTGTACTGTATTGTAATGTACTGATTCCAGGACTGGATACAATACAGAGAAACCACGAAAAGTGGTTGGAGATTGCAGGACAAAAACTGACCAATCATAACAAATAAACACGAGCAATGGGTGCATGCTCCACTAGCCCTACGTTGACTGCAATCTCCCTTCACAGTCACAAAAGAGGACGAAAACAATGCTCTGTGTAAATAACAGTTCAGCCTGCATCTATGTCTTGTATTCTGCTTCAGTTCTATCTCCACGGTCTGATGTATCATGCAGCTACCAATGAAACTAGTTAAACAGGTTGATTACTTCACATTTGATGCCCAGTTAACTGGGAAGGTCATGTTGTCAGAGCCAGACAAAATTCATCAAATAATAGGTACAATTTTGATTCACTCTTCATCACACACGCGTCATTTTAAGTTTGAAGAGGGTTGGGGAAAGTGAAACTATGAATAATTTTGTTGTTGTTTGTTTTGTTTTGGAAAAGCAGTATTCCTTGTCTGTAAGCGAACCATGCAAAGCTACGTTTCAAAGCCTAAGAGGGAACGGTTGACAGCTCTGGATTCTCAGTGAATGGCACAATAATTTCTGCATCTATGTTACCCCACTGTGGGAGACCAGAGCGTGAACCCGTATGAATGTCCTCAAGGAATCCACTCATCGGAGGTCTAGCACTCACCAGTTCCAGCCGCCATTTCAACACAAGACAGGAAACATTAGGATGAAAGTGCAGTCATTAAAAAGGTTATGCACAGGATGTTGGTGATGCTCATTAAAGAGGCTACGCCGAGGATGCTGGTGGTGTGTATCACGGAGGCAATGCATACATGCCAACCTGCAGTTTACCTTGGGAGGCAGCGGCACAGGTGAAGGTTTCTGGGAAAGTCGCCATGGCTGGTAGGCAAGGTCAAGGTAGCAGTGCATACGTGCCACCTGTTGGTCCGTGAAGTGATCTGTACAGTTGTCGTCTGCAAAACACAAAACAAAGGTCAGCTGAGGTAAGCCCCAAGAACCCTTTCCCTTTGACTGACTACTCACCATCGTTTCTCTCTCTCTCTCTCTAAACACACACACACACACACGCACGCGCACGCACGCACGCGCGCGCGCACGCACGCACGCACACACACACACACACACACACGCCCCCCCCCCCCAATATACACACATCCACATGCACGCACACATATTCATATACATGTGCGAGCACACGCAGCACATGCTTAGAGCCCAGGAACACTATGAAGAGGGGGGTGGAGCCCTGTAAGCCCGGGAACACTATGAAGAGGGAGGCGGAGCCCTGTAAGCCCGGGAACACTATGAAGAGGGGGGTGGAGCCCTGTAAGCCCGGAAACACTATGAAGAGGGAGGCGGAGCCCTGTAAGCCCGGAAACACTATGAAGAGGGAGGCGGAGCCCTGTAAGCCCGGGAACACTATGAAGAGGGGGGTGGAGCCCTGTAAGCCCGGAAACACTATGAAGAGGGAGGCGGAGCCCTGTAAGCCCGGGAACACTATGAAGAGGGAGGCGGAGCCCTGTAAGCCCGGAAACACTATGAAGAGGGAGGCGGAGCCCTGTAAGCCCGGGAACACTATGAAGAGGGAGGCGGAGCCCTGTAAGCCCGGAAACACTATGAAGAGGGAGGCGGAGCCCTGTAAGCCCGGGAACACTATGAAGAGGGAGGCGGAGCCCTGTAAGCCCGGGAACACTATGAAGAGGGAGGCGGAGCCCTGTAAGCCCGGGAACACTATAAAAAGGGAGGCGGAGCCCTGTAAGTCCTTATTGTCCCTAATATGTCAACCCGACATCCGAGGACATGAAGCCCCACATCATCATCTGTAAGCCCAGGAACACTATGAAGAGGGAGGTCTAGCTAGGCTGTCATGGCGAGTTGGACTGTCTTTTGCTTCAGGTTTGAACAGCTGGTTGTCTGGACTCTGTGACTTTGTTCCGCACAGCTGTTGAAAGAGCAAGTTGTGAAGTACACAAGTTCCTTCGCACTGACCATCTTCTATTGCCATCTCAGCCACTGACTACCTCTTCGGTCTTTGCGGGAGAAGCGTCATTGGGATGAGCTATTATTCATAGGTACCTGATCCCCTTCCCCCCCCCCCCCGCCCCCCGTCCCTAATGCACCGTACATGGTCTCTGCGGACGTTAAGCGATACAAGTCATTCATTCAACATGCACACGTAAGACTAAACAGGCAGTAGGTCCGTCATTGCGACTTGTCCGTCAGTGTGCCGGGCAGTCAGCGGGCTTAGCGGGGTGAGCTCACCGGCATAGCTCATGTAGTTACGGAACGGTGTGTGGGTGAAGGAGGCCGGGGTGGAGCAGTGGTCGGTGGCCGGGCCTGGGTCACGGCAGTGCACGTTGTCGGAAGTCGGGGCGGTGTCGGCACACAGGTCGCCTAGCACCATGGAGGCCTGCGTCTCCGCACATGGGTCACTGCACTCCACTTCAGACACGCCGTGGTGCACGTGCCACAAACCTAGGTTATGGCCTACCTCGTGCACCAGACTGTCCATCTGGCCCACCGTGCCGAACGTCTGCTGCTGGATCACTGTACCACCTGTGGCAAACAACATGACTTCAGACCACACCGGGCAATCTGTGGCAGGAGAAGCCGCAATAATGCTGTCACCTCGAAATTTGTTTAGATGGTGACTGACGCTGCTACAAAAAAAGTGCAGTTAAATTTTATACAAAATCTACGTGGCGGTGTACCTCTTTTTAAACTACCTGTGGATTTTGTATATATTTTAAACACAGGTAGTTTAAAAAGAGGTACACCGCCACGTGGATTTTGTATAAAATTTAACTGCCCTTTTTTTGTAGCAGCGTCAGTCACCATCTAAACAAATTTCGGTGTACATTTATATACGCAATCGCCGTGGATACGGCTCAGTTTGGTGTACAGGACTTATACCAAGTTGACCCGCTATGTTTTTGCTTTTAAACCCTTCTGTGTTAATATATGGTCTGTGGGTGCAGCTGTCCAAAGTGCGGTGGACAGTGATTGTTTACTAAGCTATTGGTTCTTTTTATACAGCAGTTTACACAGAAGAGAGAAAGGCTCGTCACATTTAATTAGACATACGTTTACGTATTTACTTGTGGCGCCCAGCATTCTTCAATGAGAGAGAGAGAGAGAGAGAGAGAGAGAGAGAGAGAGAGAGAGAGAGAGAGAGAGAGCATACTAGGAAATTCAGTTTTTATACGACTGTGATTAGCTGTGACTTAGGAGTGGCTTGTTTTAGAGTGCATGGTTCGTAAGTCGGATGTGCAGGTTACTCGCATCCGCCTAGATAGGAAGTTATAGTCTGAAATTGTTAGAGTTCTGTTTTTTAGGAGAATTACCTTGAGCGCTCTCTTATGTAAACTAACGAAAGGTTTAAGGGTATTTGCATTTGCTGAGTGCCACAGTGTCGATCCGTAGTCGATGATGGATTGAATATAGGTATGAACAAATACTTTTTTGGCATAAAGGTTCAGAACGTGTTTAATTTTCGATTGCTGGTAAATTTTCTTGGAAGTACTTTTACATAAAACAGTCACATGACTGGACCAGGAAAAGACTGTGGTCAATGATCGCACCTAAAATTTTGTTGTTGTCGACTTCATCGACAGTATGGTTTCCGACCGGATATAGGACAGCATGTCAAAGTTAAATTTTGTGTCTTTTAACCTGGTTGCTGTATGCATACATTTGGTTCTATTAGGATGGAGAAACATATGATTAAACTCTGCCCATTCTAATAGACTGTTGACACTCTCCTGTAGTGACTCCGATAGCTTTCTAAGATTAGAGTTACTTTTGTGGATTGTTGTGTCATCTGCGAAAAGTTCACAACATGCTTTGATGAATTGACGGAGGTCATTGATGTAAATGGAAAAGAGTAATGGTCCAAAAATAGAGCCTTGGGGAACTCCATATTTGAGAGATCGTACATCGGATGTAGATGCATTCACATGCACAGTTTGCTTTCTATCTGTAAGAAATGACGCAAGTAGGGTAAGTGCCCTCGGAGACAATCCATACACTGCAAATTTCGAAGGAGATCATGGTCTATTATATCAAAGGCTTTAGCAAAGTCCATAAAAAAAGAGCATCACAAGAGAGAGAGAGAGAGAGTAAACCCGGTCACATTTTAATTACGCACGTTTTAGATACGTATTTGTGACGCCCTGCGTTCTTCAGTCACAGAGCAGAGAGAGAGAGAGAATGAACTGGGTTACATTTAATAACGCATGTGTTTACGTATTTATTTGTGACGCTCAGCATTCTTGAGTCACAGTTCACTGAGAAAGGTTTCAAGAAAACCGAAAATGTTGAACACAGTGTGGTGTTACTGTTGTTTTTATTTACGCTAGAAGAAAGAAAGGCTGGTGAAGACGGTCCCCCGTCCCATCGCCCACCCCACGCTCATCCAAACAGGTACGTTTGATTCATATGCACGCTTCGAGACACGATTCTGTCACACTTGCTCAACCAGCACAAGCTCGTTGTGGTTTGTAGACACCTTCGACCAATCGCAGACTAGTATACAACACAACGACCCGTGTGATTTCATGAATATGAAAGGAAACATTCTTTTTTCTGAGGAATGAGTGAACAACTACTGGTGAGGTTGACAAAATTGATAGAACAGTTCTATGGAAATGTATTCACCTATACGACGAAACACAAGGAAACAATAAAACACAAGCGCTTTCGACAGAAAATTGTCTTCGTCAGATGCAAGAAAATAGACCGATAATAATAAAAGAAGAAGGAAGCAATGAAGAAGACAGACACGAAGAATCTGATGTGAAAAAAAGAAATAAAATAAAAAATCGTTAAGAATGTATATGCAGATTTAAAACGACGTCATCAAAATGACGACAATTAGGAAGATTTTTAAGTGGGCAGATCGTGGCAAACACTGAACTTCAAAACAAACAAGATCTGCCAACAGTATGTCCACATTATGGTTTTGTTGCCAAACAAATAGCAAGGCTCCCAAAGTAGGACAGGTTTTCCCATACGCTAATTGTAACAATCACTCGTTTGTTGTTTTGTTTGTGGACTGATCCATTATGAAGCTGATATTACAGTTTGGAAAAGTTCAATTGTAGGGGTTGATGCATAGTACTGAGTGCAGTTCACAAGGTGTTTGGGTGGCCGACGTTCTCCCAACCAAGCGAGTGGACGAATTTCCCCTATGCCACCCTATGTGTTTGGATCAATGAAACGATGGCAAAATCATTCTGACGTCATTACGATATCAATAATTTGACGCAAGATTATAGAAAGGAGAAGTGGCCTAGTCAGTCTACGGCCAAACGAGGTATAAAATGAAAAAGTCAGCAACATAAGTTTTTTGAGCTGCGTTACACTGGGTATGCCCACAAAGTATCATGTATAAAATCGGACACGAAATTCCTAATCCTACTAGAGGAAAACGAGGTCGCGTGACGTAATACAACCGTTGTACTTTTTCTGATAACAGATGAGGCATAACGTTCAAAATATGTTCAAAACCTACCAAATAATTAGATCAAACGAAAGCTGATGTTTTGTTTTCTTCGTGTGCATATTTTCAAGCAGAAATAGCCGATGTAGAGATCTGACGTTATTCATTACATGATGTTCTGACGTGTGGCTAACAAAATGGAGCAAAGAAAGAAACTCATTGGTTTCTACGTTTCATTAGAGATAATCCTGTCAAACTTCATGAGGAATTGACAGAGTTTTACAGCGAGCTTGGTGTTGCAGATTGTAATGTGATACAACCGTGACGCCAAAGAACCGCTGACACCTGAAAGAAAACCTTGGTGATAACGCCAGCACTGATTCACAAAGCCTGGTCAGTGTCCTGTCTAGACGAGCAAAATGTCCAAGTTTTCACCCATACACCCTAGAGTCCAGACTATGGCCTATGCGACTTCTCTCTTTTTTTCTCTCTTTTTTTCAGGTGAGGAAGCAGAAACGGGTAGGGCGGAGGTTTTTAATGGATACATGGTCTCTCAACATCTGTCATTTCAGAGCTCATGACTTTCCCCTCATCATAGTACTAGAAAGCATGTAAGGTGTAGGTGAAAAATTTGAAATTGCTTGCGATGAGAGAAGGGGGCTTAGAGCTTACTGCGGAACCCTTCACTACTTTCCCCCAGCAGACCAGTCAAGCCAATTTTGTGAGAATTGTGACTAAAATGTGTTGCCATACTTTTTACAAAGCAGATTAATAGATAAACATTGTACTCGTGCAACAATAATCGTCTGCTACAATCAGTCGGTAAATCAACAAGGATCTCGGCAGTCTATAACTTTATTCCATCTCAGTGCATAAGCCGAGCTGAACTCCACAAACCTTTCCCGATACGGCAGAAAAAAACACAGCAGATTTGTCAATGCCTGAACAGTGTCGACACTGTTCAGGCATTGACAAATCTGCTGTGTTTTTTTCCTTCTGGATAACCTACCAAATGCACATCTAGGTCAACATGCTTTCAGAAACGTAAAATACGAGAAGCTAAAGAATAATGATGACCTATTGTGGCTATTTTTGTGACGTCCAGCACGAGAGACACAGAAACAAACGACAATCTACTTACCACAGGCCAAAATGGTCTGAACATTACGAGGATAATATTTTACAGCTTCAAATCGAAAATTATACATTTTCTACTAGGCTTTGGTTGTCCTATTTTATATGTGACAATAAGCATACTTTTGTGAAGCAAATGTCACCAGATTTAGCCATGTTGCTTGCTTTTTTACTCGAAACCGTAGACTGACTAGACAAAAGGAAGAGTCGAAGGAAACAATGGCTCTACCAGTAGTTACTGATGGCAAAAATGACAAAACTGAAAAGAATGACTAGGAATATGTACATAACAAGAGAACACGGGACGGGATATGTATTTTGTTTTGTGTGTCGCCTTCTTTTGTGTTAAGAGATAATAAATACATTCTTTCATGTGCTATTATAAGGAGCAAATAGCCCGTTGAACGAAAGCAACGAAGAACTGAGAATGAAACAGTGGTGTTTATATCTTCATTTTTCAAGATTATGCAATCAAAGCAGAGATAATTTGGAGTTACTACCATTTATCTTTGGAGGACCAAAATAAAAAGAACGTTTAGCTCGACTGGCAAGATACAGGTCGCGGCTGGTAAACCTGGGTGACCAGGTGGAGAGGTGGAGAGAGCGGTGCACAAAGTTAGACGTCTGCGATAGGAAACTGGCAAAGCTGTTACTGGACAAGTAAAAGTAAAGGTTCCCTATACTTCTTTTTTGATTGATAGGAGTAGTCTACAGGAACCATACGTTTAAATATTCTACTAAGTACTACCTGTTTGCATAAGTGTGTTTCTGGCGTGCCACCGGCCGGTAGGTTTTTCTTTTCATTATTATTATGGTGTCTAAAATATTTCCTGTAGTAGCATCGGATCAATACGCTGAGAAAGAATTGTCACCCAACACTTTGCACCTCGGTCCATCGTAAACGGCAGCTACAGGTCTCATCCACTATAGTGAAGTACACATAGTACGATTAGGAGATTTATTCAAAGAAAGACATAAAATTATTTACACAATCACCAGTTAAGTCGCCCGACAACTTATTACGCCTGAGCAGATTACGTGCCTGAGACAACGCCATTGTCAATTGTTTGTAGGCCGAGTCTACAAAAACTTGTGTAAAACAACAAAATGTAATGACGTAATACACATTCCATAAATAGCTGCACCTGAGGGGAGATCCTCAATCTATTTTTAGACCACTACAGTTATTCTTAAACTGCCGCATTTCAACGGGACCAAAGCAGAAATGAATGTTACATAATAATTGCACATAAAACAATAAAACTTCATGCAAAAAATCGTTTTTTAGCCAAATCTGCGTGGGCCAGTCCATTTAAGGACGCGACTGAGACAATTTATACACTGCCAATTTTCGAAGGAGATCATCAAAGGCTTCACAAAAGAACACCACACAATTTGTTATTGTTTATACTGGAAAGTCATTGGTCAACAAGACTTGTTAAAGCGGTGTGACAAGAGTGGTTTTCTCTGAACCCTGACTGGTTAGGGTGAAGCAGGTTGTTTTTTGTTACAATGTACATGAACATACTTGTTTATGTGTTTCTCAAATGGCTTTGAGAGAACCTACAAGATAGAAATTGGCCTATAGTTTGACGGATCTGAGCTCTTTCCAGATTTAGACAGACTTTGGCCTGCTTGAAAGCAGCCTGAACATAACATTTCTGTATACAAAGATTGTAAACATACGTTAGGCTATCACTGATTACAGGTGCAGAAAGCTTCAGTATTTTTCCACCCATACCATATAGTCCACGAGTTTCAGTTTAAGTGTATAAGTCTATTGAAAACCTCGGTTACTGTCATGGGTGGAATAGGAGGGGCAGACTGTATGTGTTTAATGTCACAGAACTCTTTTAGCACATATAAGTCATTAGATTCTTTTCTTTTGCAAGATTTAACCCTATCGGCAATTCCAGAAAATTTAGTTTTTAGTTCGTTGGCGGAAATGTCTTTAGTGTGTGAAGAATCAGCTGCAGCATTTTTGTTTGTCAGTTAAGTTGTGGCTTTCTATGTAGGTTTTAAATTTCGATTTGAAGAAGTAAGGTCTTGGAGAACCCCTTTCGATCAATGACGGAGGGGACGTAACTTTGTTCCTTTGCTTTTTGTATTTTTCGTGTTGTCTACTTTATAAGGGATGGTCATTATAGTGGAAGGCCTTGTGAGCCATTTCGGTTTAGGAAGCATGCTTGTCATAGATACTGACGGAGGCCTCATGCCAATGCTGTAGAGCACCATCGTACTCACTGAAGTTGTACACCTCCGAAATAGTGAAATGTGACAGATCAAGAAGAAAGAATTCCTCATCAAACTTTGAGAAACAACGATAGTTTATTTTCTTATGGCCAGACTTGGGGATTGTCACCCCCTTTTTGAAGGACTATGTCCGGTCTGGAATACAAATTAAAAAAATGGTTCTGTCTTACGCCTGTGCACACCTGTGTTGCCGGGTGTGCCTGAAATGTGGGGTATATATGCCACGGGAGAGGGGGGTGGGGCATCCTTTTTTGAGGATGTACCTCTGGTGGAGTTTACGTACCTTGTATTTAAACGCATGCCAGGTGAGAGATACTGTAGGCGACTGAGGTCTTTGTTGTTGTGCTAGTGTGACGTCTTTTGAGCGCTAATTAACTCCCTTGTGTGTTGATTCTGCACAAGCGCTCTGGGCCTCGTTCTGTTTTAGACTTGTGGTCATTAACTGAGTGTGCGCATGCGTCAAGACGTCTGTTGAGGATGATAACTTTCTAAGGGAGGGTTGGGGATGTGTGAACCTAATGATTTTTATTTAATTTGAGTTTTTACATTTTGGTTTGACAGAGAAAGCATTATTCCAGGTAATTTGGAGTTTTCTATTAGTGTTTGCAGACTGAAAGAAAGAGGACGTATGTCTAAGAGTGTGTATGTGCGTGTGTTTCATGACTTAGAATTATTGAGATATATTCTTCGTTGTGCGATCGAACGACAGCTTTAATTTCCCGCTGGGATGAATAAAGTATATTGTTATTGTTACTGTTAATCAGCGTTTTGGAAGTAGCGGTAATCCTTGTAGGTGTTGAAATGAGTTGATAAAGATTATGATTTTCAAGCTTTTGAAGCCATTATTTACTGGGTTTGAGTAGGTCAGTACTGAAGTCTCCAAGTAGGATTATTTCTTTGGGCTTTAGACATGCAGCATCCATCATAGAGATGAAGTTATCTGTCCAGTCAACACGTTCTGCTGGATTTCTGTAGCCGAAACCCAGTCGAAGTGGTGACGCCCTTTTTAAGTTTAATTCAATCCACACCGCTTCAACGGCGTGTTGTTCTAAATGATGAAGACTTTAAAAGTAAGGGGGTGATGGATATATAAATATTACCAAGTCCGTTTCCTTCTTCCTCGGGGGGTCAAGCGTACAATGCTCTATCCTGGCATGGAGATATCGGAATCGGAGATATGACAGGACAATCTTGATTCAGACAGATCAAGTATATGGAAAGTCTTGCCACAGTTACACTAAACAGATGCTATATCTGTTAATGTGTTAATAGGATGGTTGATGTTGAGGTAAGCACATCTGAGCACATCTCTGATCGTCTATGAGTCAGCAGAAACAGACATTTTGCAGTACCTCATAGTAAATTGGAGAAAGAAAAAAAAAGTAGATCAGCAAATACAAGAAACAAATCTGAAAAATGGACAGACCTGTATGTGTACGTGTATGACTGATCAGCTGTAAAGGAAGCAAAGCAAAACACAACAAACACTTGATAGGAATCGAACACCAAGAGATGCCTTCACAGGACAACACACGGCAGAGTTAATCAGCAAACAACTGTCAGTCACTATCGACAAATGTCCTAGTCGTGGTAGAATCAGCACAAAAAGGAACAACACTCGAGCCAATTCAACCACCAAGAGATACAATTACCTGTGCGGCACAGCTTATCAGAAAACCAATGGTCAACCTCAGCAAAGACCAATCAGCAAGTACTGGACAAGGTCCAAAATCAAGCTCTCGGGATCATCACTGGCTCCATGAGATCCACACCAATCAAGGCTATGGAGAAAACTGCTGCTGTCCAAGGAGAGAGGAGAGATGCCCAAATCATGGTCCAGGCAGAGAAACTCAAAAGCCTGCCAAATCATCCCATGAAAGAAAGGATGAATGGACTGACAAAGACCCGTCTCAAGCGCAGCAGTTTCATCCATGAAAGTAAGAGACTTGCTAGAGAACACAGAGGAGACTTACCACAAGCCTCATTCCCGCTGAGTCCTGCAGATCTGCTTCAGCCTTACAAAGGATAACACACGAATCTCCAGATTAACACCACATGGACTAGAGACCCCCAGGACAACACCATCAAGTGCTCTCTGACACAGGCCATGATTGCAGAGTGGTATCCAGAAGCAGCATGGATCCATGCATACACCGATGGATCTGCAACAGACGCCGTGACCAGTGGAGGAACAAGTGTGTATGTCAAGTAAACAGAAGGAGAAGTACAATCAGCAAGAATTCCCGCTGGTAAATATTGCTCCAAGTGTATGGCGGACTTTCAGGCTCTTGTGCAGGGCGCTTCCATGGCCAAAGACTCCAGTAACGAATGTCTCCAGGTTGTCTTCATGTCAGACACACTTTCAGTCCTGGAAGCTACAGCAGGAGACAAAACTCCCCCATCTCGCAAAAAGGTCTTCATGAGGTCGCACAGCACAGACGAGTAGTCCTGCAGTGGGCACCAGCCCACTGTAGTCTTCCAGGAAATGAAAAAGCAGACGAGGTCGCCAAACTTGGATCCAAAGGAAGACAGCAAGACAACAGTGTCACCTTTTAAGAAAAGAAGACCCTCATCAGAGCAGCCCTGGAGCAACGCACTGAGAGGGATGACTTCCACTTCCTTGATCGGTGGCAGCAGGTTGTGGTCATGAGACTACACACCATGGGCCACAGCCGACTCAATGCCCTCATGTTCAGCGAAATGAAGCTGGCAACATCACCAACCTGCAACTACGATCTTGAAGACCAGGCGGCCGAACATACACTGCAGAGATGCCCGCTTCTGCAGACAGCAAGAACAAACGTGTGGCCAACAGCAGTCCAGCTACACACCAAACTCTATGGCAGCAATGAGGAACTGGAGAAGGCGGCAACATGATAGTCTGCAAGACTGGACTTTCAGTGTAGCGGTGATCGAGAAGAACAAAAATGAAGAAGAGACAAACCAAAAACAGAAAACAACAACAACAACAACAACAAAAACCAGTACGGCAGAACTGATCAGCAAACAGCTGTCAATAGATGTCCGCAATACGTGTCCTAACATTGCAGCAGGCACTGAAGCACACACAGATATAGTCTAAAAAGAGTACACGGGTACTATATATACTATATACAGTACAGAGTGACTCCGCAGTCAAACAAACTCTTATCCTAACATTGTAGCAGTCAGACTCAACCTCTAGTGGTAATCAACAAGTATTTACCGTATGCAATCGAGAGTCCGCCATGGTTACGACCAAGTACCAATTTTACGTTAAATGAAGACCGGCATTTTTTTTGTGTGTGTGTGCAAATTGTACAAGACAATTTAGTTTTGTTTTGTTGTTGTTGTTGTTGTTGTTTGTTTGTTTGCTTGCATCTGGTGAAGATGACAGCCACGAAATTTATATTTTGCTTATAGCCTTAAAAGTCGTTGTGACCACAGTAACAAGGAAATCAATGGATATAAAAATGTATGCAAGTTTTTTAAGAGCGCTATTGCGTAATTGCACGCGAATGTTTGATCAGATAAGCAAAATTTGTTTTGTAAGATTCGATTTTGTACTTTGAACTGTGTTTGATACATCGTTTGAACGATCGAGCTTTTGAATTGGTCCTATGGTTGTCATACAAACTTCATTTGCGACGTTGAAAGCCAAAGGAGTCTGCCTCCTCTCTTCCCTTCGTGCCCACCCCCTATCGTGTGTGTGTGTGTGTGTGTGTGTGTGCGTGCGTGCGTGCGTGACTGCGTGTGTGGGTGAGTGGGTGCGTGCGTGTGTATATGTGTGTGTGTTTGGCTCTCCCCCGTCCCCCCCCCCCCCCTCCACCCCATTCTCCTTGTCCATCTTCTTTCTTCGCTTCGCCCTCCGTCGTGTGCTCCCTCTTTCCTTCGCCCCCCACCCCCTCCCGAGAGAAATGTTGGAAGTTTGCATCGAGCACTTTGAATGTATGAATGTAAATATTATTGTAAAGCCAAACGTGAAGTTGGAAATTAATATTTGCGCTTCCAGACCAGCGATTTCACCAGGAAAACACTTTTTTCTTTTCTTTTTTCTTCTCCACCCCCCCTCCCTTTTCCCCCATAATTCTTTGTCTTAGATATTCTTTGTTGGACTGTATTGATCTGTACATCATGTATTTTTCCTGTGTATTTGTTTGCGTGTTTCTTGGTTTTATCTTGGCCACTGTATTCGATTTTCACGTGCATACTGAAAAATGGTTTTAACTTTATGCGACGTTTGCGTGTGCCTGTGCCAGCATTCTGTAATGCTTGGCCAGTGAAGAATACTGACATAGATGTGATTTTTTGTTATCTCGCTAGGTGCGTGCTGAATGTACATGTATTTCTCAGTGTGGATCTTTTCCCATTGGCATTGTATTGGAGTCTTGTGAACTTTGTTCACATAGTAGTGTTATTTGTTTTGTTTGTACTAGTTACTGCTGCCTGTGGAAGGTGATCTCCTTGCTATAGTACCAAACTTGGACAATGAGTAATACTGTTAAGATTGTTTCAGTGAACTGCCAGGGCCTCTCCGACCCGCGTAAGAGATGTGTTTCATTACTTAAGACAAAAATCATACTCAATATATCTATTGCAGGATACTCATTTTGACCCAAAAATGGAGAACTGTATTCGGGCTGAGTGGGGATATAAGTCTTACTTTGCATCGTATAACTCAAACTCGAGAGGTGTTGCCATATTATTCAACAATAATTTAGAATTTTTAGTGAAAAAAGTGTACAAGGATATCTTAGGAAACTGCATATTTGTTACTGTAACAATAATGGATAGGGATTTTTTGATAGTCAGTCTGCAAGGGCCTCAACCGTGATGATCCCGAGTTTTACGCTGAACTTGAAGAACGGATAAACGATGCTGGTTTTGAAAACATTATTATTGGAGGTGATTGGAATTTAGTCTTGGACTATACATTAGACTATTACAATTATAAGCACCATAATAATATCAAAGCACAAGAACAGGTGGACAATCTAATGATATATCTTGACCTTTTGGATATTTGGAGGGAACTTTATCCCGAAATGAGAAGATACACATGGCGTCGAAATACACCACTTCAGCAAAGTAGACTCGATTTTTTCTTGATTTCAGACCTTCTGTCCACCTTTGTTACACATGCCGACATTAAGGCTGGGTACAGAACAGAACAGTCTATGATCACACTGACGTTGACATTAGGGAAAGAGTCTAAAAACAAACTATTGTGGAAATTTAATAATTCTTTATTGAAAGATAAACTCTTTGCGGAAGAAATTAATGACGTTATAAAAGCTGTAATTGAAGAGTATGCAGCTTTATCATACATACGGGAACAGCTTTCCAAAATTCCGAAATGTGATATTCAATTTGTTATATCAGACCAGCTGTTTTTAGATGTATTATTAATGAAAATTAGATCAAAGACAATTTCTTATGCTACAATGAAAAAACGTCTGTATGAAAAAAAGGAAAAAGATCTAGAAAACAGTATTCAAAGTTTAGAAGCTAAGATAGTTATGAACGAAAATGAAAAAAGGAAGTTAGAGCAGGACAAGCAGGAGCTAGTCGCGATTAGAAACAAGAGAATGGAAGGAGTCCTGCTTCGCTCGAGAGCGAGATGGATTGCCGACGGTGAAAAAATTACAAAATACTTTTGTGGACTCGAGAAACGTAATTATATAAGTAAACAAATGACCAAACTTACATTGAATAATGAAGAAGAAATATATGAAAGCAAGGACATTATTGAAGAAGTAAAAGTGTTTTACGAAAGATTATATTCTGAAAGACGAATAGAAGACTGCGAAATATTAGATACGGCTCAAGATATTCCTATGCTGACATTGCAGGAAAAGACTTCGCTGGAAGGGGAAATTACTTTAGCTGAAGCAAGTCTTGCGCTTAAAAATATGAAAAATTACAAAAGCCCTGGCTCCGATGGTTTTACTGCTGAATTTTTTAAGTTCTTTTGGTTGCAGCTGGGTTCCTTTGTTGTTAGATCACTAAATGATGGTTTTAGAAAAGGTGAATTATCAACAACACAGAAAGAGGGGGTAATAATATGCATACCAAAAGGAGATAAATCAAAAGACTTAATCAAAAACTGAGGCCAATCTCACTTCTTAATGTTGTTTATAAAATAGGATCTGCATGTATTGCCAAGCGTTTAAAAGACGTTCTTCCTTCTTTGATCAATGAGAACCAAACTGGGTTTATGGAGATAACATTCGATTGATATATGAGCTTATTAGTTACTTGTATAGAGAAAATAAACCTGGGTTACTCTTGTGCTTAGACTTTGAAAAAGCCTTTGATTCTGTTGACTGGAAATTTATGTTTAAAGTTTTACGTACTTTTGGTTTTGGGCCAGATATATGGCAGTGGATATCTACGTTTTATAAAGATATAAAGTCATCTGTCACGGTTAATGGACACTTATCACAATGGCTCGCTATTCAGAGGGGATGTAGACAAGGGGATCCGATATCACCAGATTATTTTATGTGTAGAGATACTTGCCATTATGATCAGACAAAATAAACATATAAAAGGTATCTTTATAGGAGAAACTGAATACAAGATTTCACAATATGCAGATGATACTGAAATTACGCTGGAAGGTGACAGAAATTCATTTGAAGAAACAGTTAAGACCATCAGCGGATTCGGAAAAGCATCAGGTCTCTTCTTAAATGCGGGGAAGACCAGTGCCATATGGCTCGGTAATAAACGAAATTCTCCTGTTAAATATATGCCACATTTGCAAATGGAATGGAACCCACCTAAATTTAAGATACTTGGTATATGGTTTACTAACGACTTAAAAGAGTGTGAGGTACTCAACTTTAGTGACAAATTTTCGGAAATTCGAGCTTTGTACAAAGTGTGGTTAAGGAGACAAATAACACCACTAGGCAGAGTAGCAGTTCTAAAATCGTTGATTCTATCTAAGATTATTCACCTATGGATGTTATTGCCAAACCCACCAGACAACCTTGTTAACGAATTGCAGAAGACAGTGTTTCAGTTTGTGTGGAATAGAAAACAGGACAGGATAAGCAGAAAAATAGCCGTCAGATCCATCGCGAAAGGAGGGCTTGGGATACCGAACATAAAAACTTATATTAATGCACTGAAGTTAATTTGGATTCGAAAATTAAAAACAAATGAGCACAAGTGGAAAAGTATAATTAAATCAACTTATCCTAAAGTGGCGTGGTTTGAACAACTGGGATCAAGCCTTCATTTTCAGGAACATGAGGTTAATAAGTTTTGGAGTCACGTATTTATGGCATATAAAGAGTTCGGTAAACAAATACATGTAGAAAATTCAGAAGAGCTAGTTGCTGAGCCAATCTTCTGCAATCAGAATATCCTAGTTGGAAACAGAATGATTATTTATAAAAACTGGATTGACAGGCGTGTCACATTAAAAATATGCTGAATGACAATGGTACATTTATGTCATTTAAAAGTTTTAAAGAAAAATTCGGAATTAAGACAGATTACATTACATATATTGGATGTGTGCAAGCTATCAAAAGCTACATACGTAAAACAGAAATAACAGTGGAGGGTAAAAATTCAGCAGATTTAATTAAGACGCTTATGACAATTTATAATAAACAAAAAGGCTCACGCCTTTATTATGAGGTACTTATGCAGAATATAACTAGACCTAACTGTTGTGACAAGTGGGAAGCTAAGCTAAATAAAGATATTAATTGGTGTATCACCTTTAAGAAAATGCAACAGATTCAAGAAATAAAACTGAAATGGTTTCAGATAAGACTAGTACATAGAATAATTGCTACTAATGTTGTTTTAATGCACATGGGAATTGAAAATGACACTACTTGCTCTTTTTGTCGAAAGACCGAGACTCAATTAACCATATATTTTGGTCATGTACATACTGTGAGGTCATTTGGGAACAATTCCAGAT
>JABMCL010000191.1:1300000-1307500 GCA_018857735.1 Alviniconcha marisindica
GGGAGGAGGTACAGGGTGCTGAGGGCACGTACCAACCGCCTGAGCGGCAGTTTCTTCCACCACGCCATCGGCCGTGCTCACAACCGCGACATGGCTTCCTGAACCTGGGACTGTGATCTTGGTCTATCACTGATGCAGTGTGTGTGTGTGTGTGTGTGTGTGTGTGTGTGTGTGTGTGTGTGTGGGGGGTGGAGGGTGGGGTGGGGGTAGGTGGGTGCGTGCGTACGTGCGTACGTGCATGTGGTTGTCTGTGTGTTCGTGCGTGCGTCTGTCGATGCGACACTGAAACATGTTATTTAATATGATAGCAATCTTAACTGTTTTCTTTTAGTGGAAGTAGTACGAGTATGCGCGCTTGTGTGTGGATATGGGTACGAAAGTGTGTGCGTGTTTGCGATATACATATATATCTTGAAGGCAGTTATTTAATTTTAGTGTTTACTGGTTTCTTTTAAGTTCGTTTAAATTTTATAGGAATTATTAATAATTACATTTTAATAGTTCTAGCAGTAAGTGTTGGGGGAAGTGTGTGCGTGCATGTGTGTCGGCATTACACATAAGCACTGTTACGGATTTTATTCAGCAACAGTTGTAACTATTCGATTTTGAGTTTTAGTGTGTGTTAGTATTAGATATTCTCCAAGATTTATTCTACTAGAGTCACAACTTCCATTTTAATCGGAGCAGGCCTTTTTGAATGCTCCATAATGCACATACGACGAAATTAAGTTTGTATGTGACTGTGATCAGCTGTGACTTAGGGGTGGCTTGTTTTAGAGTGTATGGTTCGTAAGTCGGATGTGCAGGTTACTCGCACCCGCCTGTGCGAACTGCGAAACGTTTTGCCATGTCGTGTGTGTGTGTGTGTGTGTGTGTGTGTGTGTGTGTGTGTGTGTGTGTGTGTTTGTGTGCGTGCGTGCGTGTGCGCGCGCGTGTGCGTTTGTTTGTTTGTTTGTTTGTTTGTTTGTTTGTTTGTTTGTGCGTGTGTGTGTGTGTGTGTGTGTGTGTGTGTGTGTGTGTGTGTGTGTGTGTGTGTGTGTGTGTGTGTGTGTCTGTGTCTGTGTGTCTGTGTGTGTCTGTGTGTGTGTGTGGTAGCTTACATTGCATGAATGAGATTGTTACATTGTTGAATTTAACTTTATTTATTTAGAACTTTTATACACGGCTAATTGTGATATTTTGTCTAGTCTATTTGTTAATTTACTGTATGAATGGAACGTCACCAAGACAAATTCCTTTGTACATTTAAATGTCACTGACGAATAAATATCCTTGTATCCTTGTTAAAATGGTACATAACAATTATAATACAACGGTCTGTGTGAGAAGCAAGATACCCTCAAAGACACGAGGACTAGGCAGAAAAACGAGAGGAGATAGGAAAAGGGAATGAAATGACAGCCCTAAAATTCCAGACAGTGGGAGGGACATCGGACATTCCCGGCCTCCCTTCGTAGCTATACACATTATATCTCGGATGTCACAACTAAACGCCTATTTTGATAGCTCCAGTTAACAATGTTATCGTACTGCACACCAGTTTCTCGAACAGAACAAGGCGATTATTTTTGTGCACCCTGACTAAAATTCCACCAGATCGCGTACCCTAGTGGGAAAGTTTAATAGCTGGTGGAAACAAGAATTTTACATAACCTGCAAATATATGGGGTAAATCAAAGTTTTAGTCAATGAACGTTTCTGCTAATGTTACAAAGGCAAAGTTCTCAACAAGCACCATCCGATCAGCATCGGACAACTTGCTCGCCAAACTGTAATACTATACAGAAGAAATGATGCAGTTTGTACCTGCGAAGGCCTGCCTGCCTCCTAGCTCCATACGACAGCAGCGTCTCCAGATGGCTCATCTCGGTCCTCTCCCGTCTCCTCTCCGGTCAGTGCGGTGTGCTCAGATGAAATGTCCTCTGCCACAGGGACATGGTCGGGTTGGGCTGATGCCAACATGGAGTCAATGCGGTTCTGAGCAGGAGGAGTCCCGATTTGCCCCCTGCCGAATCCGCGGCTGGTCTGAGAGACAGGTGTTAAAGGCTGGCACGCCCCATTCATTGTCGCTGTGGAACTGCTCCTGTTCCCTGGGTCCTCTCTGATGACTCCTGTGCTCGGTCCGGGCACAGCAGTGGTACTCATGGTGCTACGTCCAAGTTCAGTGCTGCTGTACGTCCACAGATACAGTACGGACTATTAGGGACCAGTACGGCCACCTCGACTTTCACAAAGCTCCAGAGCTCTGGTGATGCTAACACGAGCTCGTAGGTTGTATGCCGAACTCTGCTGCCTTGGTGCCATGTTGTTGACCAGCTTCTAGGTACCAGTGTGCATGCACTCCCAGTCTTCTCGCTCTGTGGAAGTGTTGCTCGTTTACTGTCGTTGGCATCGACCCTGTTGATCAAACTCGCCGGTGGTTGACTGTCATAGGTCAAGGTGGCGCGGTCAAATCGTAGCTTGGATGACTGTCCCTTCTGTCTCCTCTCCCGCTGCAATAACATCAGTTCTTTCCGTTTTCTTTGCACTGTTTCTGAGAAATCTTCTCTCACACGTATTTTGTTGAATGTTTCTGAGACATTTAATTTCCGGGCTTAAGCAAGGACTGTCATCTCTGTTTATATGAAAGGAACTTTGCAACCATGGCTGTCCTCCGTTATCCCTATACCTTGCTTGATGGCCTCCTTCACATACATCCCAAGGTTCCGTGCCCGCTGGTACCGCCGGAAAGCCAAAGAACAGTAGGTTGTTTCTTCTGGTCTGGTTTTCTAGGTAGCCACACTTGCTGCCGAGGAAGCCGACCGTGTTCCGTACCTCCTGGTTCTCCCGCCGTACAGCTTGGTACTGCGTGTGCAGCTCTTCCACGTCACCAGCGAGTCGCCATCCTAGTGGCCAGCCAAGCGTAACAGCAAAAGTCCGTACCTCTACTGTCTTGTGCACTCTTGGCATGTAATTTTGAAAGAAAGAAAGAAAGAAAAAGGGCCATTGACTGTGAATTTGATATTGGCACATTCAGCAGAGTCAGTCGTTTCATATCTTGAAGACTGGACTAATAATGACGAGGTTAACTTCGCCGTTTGTCAGGGTATTCTTGAGATAGTGTATAGAAGTTTGATTGAAAGTATTCAGGCGTTCAACGTTGTAACTTGGTTCGGTGCTCTCGCTGTAAGAAACAAAGCCAGACTGTCCCGTGTAGTTAACACAGCCAGCAAGGTCACTGGGTGCAGCCAGATTCCGCTTTCTGATGTTTATGCCAAGGCGATGAAAAGGAAAGCATCCCAGATTATTGCTGCCTGACGGGAGTCGTTTGATCAGCGGGTGAAGAGGGTGTGCTGAACACCCTCTTCACCCGCTGATCAGACTACTCCCGTCAGGCAGACGTTTTAGAGTTCCTTTGGCACGAAAGAACAGATACAAGAAACCATTCATTCCGAATGCCATAGAAGTTTTAAATGCAAATTCATTTAGATGCAGGACCTACCCTGGTGGAAGAGAAGCATACTTGCTGCAGATTTGAGTCTGTGTTCACAGAAGAGGCATAATCTATTAATTACTTGGTGATAAGGATTGTTCATTATAAGCTGCTGCTGTAGTCTCTGCCTTCTTAAATGTTGTGGTGTGTGGTAATTTGATCAGTTGGTGCTGATGTAGTAAATGGAGTTTTTAAATGTGATATTATTAGTTATATCAGCTGTTGTGTTATGGTGGTAGGATGGAGGGGTGGGGGCTGTCATTATATGAATGAATATTTATTAAGTTTTAATTGAGTATGAGTGTGGAATTAAAGCATGGAGGTATGTGGTATGTTAATAATGAAATGTTATGTTTGCCTTTTATGACAGTTGTTCTTTATGCTTGTATTTCTTTTTATGCATTGTATTGTTTTTTGTTGTGAATGGGTGGGTGTGCATATTGGGAGAAAGAAGAAAAAAAAGGTGGGTGTGGGGGTGTGATATGTGTCCCTGGGTGTGGGTGTGTCATATTGTATGTGAGTGATGCACACTATTTATTAAGAATGTGCAAAATGAAATGATTTATTTATTTTAAGCTGTTGTTGAATTTGTGTGTGTGTGTGTGTGTGTGTGTGTGTGTGTGTGTGTGTGTGTGTGTGTGTGTGTGTGTGTGTGTGTGAAAATGTTTTAAGTGTCAGTGATTTAATATTAAAATTTTATGCATAATTAAGAGGTGTGTATATGTGTTCAGAAGTGGGTTAGAGTGAATGTTTTGTGTGAGCAGGGTGGGGGAGGGGTGCATGTGTTCCCTGGTGTGTGTGTGTGGGGGGGGGGGGTGATATCCAAATGAATATTTTGAGAAAGAAAGGATTTAATGATGCATTATATTTTGTAAGTTGTTTGTGCTTGAATGCATACATATGTGAATTATGGTAGTATGTTGGTCCTTTTTGGCACTGTTGTTTATAACCAGTGTATGTGCTGAGATTTAATTGGAAGTGTGTCAGTATTGTTAGGGTGAATGTGTTAATATGCATGTGTGTGTGTGTGTGTGTGTGTGTGTGTGTGTGTGTGTGTGTGTGTGTGTGTGTGTGTGTGTGTGTGTTGGGGTGGGGGATGGGGGGTTGAATGTATCCTTGGGGTGGGGAGTATGTGTGGCGTGTGAGTTGTGGATGTGCAAATATGTGTGGGTGTTGGGGGGCGGGGCAGGGGGGGAGGGGGGGCCAAGTGTGGATGAATACTTGAGAATGGAAATATAGACTGATGCTTTTTATTTTGTAAGCTATTTACTTTTGAATACATACACATAGATTACATATGTGAACTGAGATAACTGATATATGCGGGGCCCTTTTGCCACTGGTGTTTATAACCAATATATGTGTGAAATTTTATTGTATACAGGTGCTGATCAAATGTCCCCCAATCCCATTTATTCATTTATTTTAGTTGTAGAAATATTACTATAGAAATGAGGAGTTATTGAGTATAAAATTGAAAGAATTATTATATGTTTTAGTGTACAGTAAATGATTTAATAATATTTATAGAGGTGTGTGGATGTGTGCGGAAGGGGGGAGGTATGAAATGTTATTGTGTGGAAGGGAAGGTGAAGGGTGCATGTGTCCCTGGGTGTGTGGGTGTGAAATTGTATTTGAGTGTGGGTGGGAATTGTATATATATATGTGTGTGTGTGTGTGTGTGTGTGTGGTGTGTGTGTGTGTGTGTGTGTGTGTGTGTGTGTGTGTGTGTGTGTAGGGGGATGGGTGGATGAGGATGTGTGGAAGCAAGGGGGAGATGTATGACTGAATGAACATAAAAACAGTTGTTGTTTTTAATTGTTTAAAAAAAAAGAGAAGAAAAAAAAAGAGAGAGAGAATGAAAGCATGCCATGATACATTTAACTATTGTAACCCGCCTGTTTTTGAATACAAACATATGTATGACTGGGAACTGTGATATTATTGTGTTGGACCTTTTGTGATTGCCATGAATTTGTAAAACAGTTATATGAATGGATAATTAGTGAGTTTGAAACTGAAGGTATATTAAATTGGAACTGAAGGCATGGAATATGTATCGGTTTTCAACCTTAAAATGCCATCTGGAATGCATGTGATTGTGAAGGATGTATAAGTTATCACTTACCTTTTACTACAGCTGTTCTCTATATGTTACACCTCCTTCTGTTTTTAATGTGTTTAGATTAATTTAACTACATTATTTTATGTGGCAGAGCTGGTATGAGTGAAGATTTTTTTTCGTTTCATTGTTATGATTGCAACAGACAATAAAGTATTTTGAATTGAAATTTGAATTGAAGTTAATTAGGAAAAACTGTCTAGGCCTCCCTACCAAAACAGCGTCCGCTCCGCTTTGTGATCAGCTCATCCCTAGAGAGAGAGAGAGAGAGAGGAGAGAGAGAGAGAGAGAGAGAGAGAGAGAGAGAGAGAGAGAGGTTGTGACACACCTTGCACAGAATAGACGTGTTTTTCCCAGGGGAAGGTGGCCAGTCCAATCAGGTGAGGGGCCTTCAGGTGGTGGGTGCTCCAGTCGGAACAGACAGCGATAAAGACGTTGAGGTGACTGTCGCTGCGGAGTCCCACTAGTTGTCGGAACTCGTCCACCACCACGAAAGCCCTGCACATGCAAACACCATGACTCCCTCCATTGAATCACACGCCAGCTCCCTACACTGAAACACACATCATCGTTCCTACACTGAATCATACATCATCGTTCCTACACTGAATCACACATCCTACAAGGAATCACACATCCTGGATCCATACACTGAATCACACATTCTGTCTCCCTACACTGAATCACACACCTCAGCTCCCTACACGGAATAAAGCATCCCGTCTCCTTACACTGAATCACCCACCCCAGCTCCCTGCACTGAATCACTCACCCTGTCTCCCTACATTGAATCACCCACCTTGGATCCCTACACTGAATCACCCACCCTGTCTCCTTACACTGAATCGCCTACCCTGCATCCCTACACTGAATCCCCCCCCCCCCCCCCCCCGGCTCCCTACACTGAATCACACACCCCGGATCCCTACACTGAATCACACACCCCGGCTCCCTACACTGAATCACACACCCCGGATCCCTACACTGAATCACACACCCTGGCTCCCTACACTGAATCACACACCCTGTCTCCAGGCTCTCTGCAGTGAAGCACACAGTCTCCCTGCACTGAATCACACACCCTGGCTTCCCGCACTGAGTCACCCCGGCTTCCTACACGGCTCCCTACACATCTCCTTGTGCCCATGGTCAAACAATGTAACGTCTCCCTACATCCAAGCCAACGCCACAAACCCTTCGACCCAATCAAGTATGACAGTTTCCTTTTGACAATCAAATATCATTCCTCCCTGCACCCTGTCAAACACCACTGTTCTGTACTCCATCACGCATGACGCCACCTTGCAGCAAGTCAAAACCATGGCTCAAGACACTCAGTCAAGCATGATGGTTCCCTTTCCTCAAGCAGAACGGTTCCCTGCACCCAGTCAAAACCACTTCTCCCTACAAGCGTGATGACCCCTCGATTGGTGGCTTCCAAGAATGACGGTTCCCTGCACTCAGTCAACGCCACGGTTTCCTACACTCAGTCAACAAGCATATGAATGCCAACAGCTTGATGGTTCCCTACATTCACTCAAGCATGATTGCCCCTTACACTCAGCCAAGCTTGACAGCTTCTTATACTCAGTCAAACATAAGGCACTCCAACACAACAGCTCCCTACTTTCGGTTAAATATTGCGGCTACCCTACACTCACTCAAGTATGAAGGTTTCCCACACTCACACACCACGGCTCTCTACACTCAGTCAAACAGCAAGAATAAATGAACGAGGCCTGTATGGGGAGTGCAGGTGATAATATGCGTAGCAGTGTGTGTGTGTGTTGGGGGGGGGGGGGGGGGGGGGGGGATGGGGAGGGGGGAGGGGTCCTGTAAATGTGGCCTACCTGTTTGGGACAGTATGGTTGCACAACATTTGACATATCTTGGAGGGGGGGGGGGG
>JABMCL010000191.1:1312500-1380000 GCA_018857735.1 Alviniconcha marisindica
AGAGAGAGAGAGAGAGAGAGAGAGAGAGAGAATACGGAATACGGAAATTTTATTCAGTAAGGCCATAGCCCCATTTGAAGGGGAGTAAGCACAATAAACCTTATAATACAATGCACACACAGCATTCAAGTTGCTGACTTTGGAATGTTGCAAATGAGCGAAGCCGAAGCGAAACCTTAGGTAGAGGAGAATAGTTATAATAACTTTCTTATTACGTAGTTCATCTTCATCTTGTATATCTCGTATCTTCTTCAAGTTCTTCATGATGGCAAGTTTTTTTTTTTGTTTTTTTTTTTCTCTCTCTCTCTCTCTTTCTCTCTTCTGCTGAATGCTTTATACACAAAACAAGATTTTTCAGAGCTCGTTCATTTTGTGTAGCTAAGAGTAATGCCAACTGAAATTCACACGGGCTATTGCAATATTTGGGGTCTATAAACTCGTATCTTAACTCATCAGATGCAGGACAATATAGACTTCTCTCTCTCTCCAGTTGTTTTTCACTGCTATCTTTTTCATTTCCGTTTCCGTCGTTTTATATGTGATATTATTATTATCATCACTATTATCATTGTTATTGATGCTGTATCAACTCCCTGTTTCTGTCCGTCTTGCCACAGAAACTCCCTGTTTTTGTCCGTCTTGCCACAGAAACTCCCTGTGTTTGTCCCTCTTCCATGAAAACCTTTCTTTTCATTTTTTTTTTCTTCAGTCCCATTTCTCTGTCAGTACAAGATTGAACTCTTGCTTACCGCCATTTTGAAGGGTCTTTACCTCCTTATCTTTCTTCATCTCTCTGCACTTATGAACCGTCTCGCTCTCTCCGATCTTCTAATGAAAAGCTGCTAAAAATTCCAAAGCGAAATCTCAAATCATTTGGACAACGTTCTTTCAGTTTCATGGCACCATCTCTCTGGAATTCTCTGCCGGCCACTCTAAGAAATGTACCAACATTGTCTCAATTCAAATCGCAGCTAAAAACGTTCTTGCTTGCCAAGGCCTTCCTGTAGAATCTGAAGAAAGGTGTGTCTGTGTGTGGCAGCTGAATGTAGATGGATGCATATGGATAGGGAGATGGGGGAGGGAAGGGGGGAGGGAGAGAGCATGAGAGATCTAGGCAAGAGAAGGAGTCACGGGTTGGTTGGGTGAAAAGAGAGACTCAAATTGGTATCGTTGTTTGAGATCGTTGTTTGAGATTATTAATATTTTGTTAATTGTTGTATGAGTGGACGAGCGGAAACTGGTGTGCGCATGTCATTGTGTGTGTGTGTGTGTGTGTGTGTGTGTGTGTGTGTGTGTGTGTGTGTGTGTGTGTGTGTGTGTGTGTGTGTTGTTTCGATAGGCGATAATGTGGTAATTAAAGCTACAATAATTAAGGTTTTGTTTGCTGAAATGTATGTTAATGTGGTTTTTGTGATAAGATGTTTGTACAGCGCAGTGATTAAAGAATAGCGCTTTATAAGAATTATTATTATTATTATACGCGCGCGCGCGCGCAGGTGTGTGTGTGTGTGTGTGTGTGTGTGTGTGTGTGTGTGTGTGTGTGTGTGTGTGTGTGTGTGTGCGCGAAGATTTTTGGACCCCGCAGTTCGACGAAACCCCGAACTAGGTTCGCGAAGCAAAAGTTCGCCCAATTAAGAACCAACTGTGTTCGCCGAACTTTTTTCAGGTTCGACGAATAACCCCACCTAGGTTCGCGAAGCAAATGTTCACTTATTAAGAACAGGCTTAACGGCTAAGCGCAGCCTCTTTGGTCTTGTTCCTCGGGTAACGTCAAGTCTTGCTCGTTCAGAACTCCAAAGAGGCCTCGGCGTAAAACAGGCGAGGCACAATACTTGACGCTGTTTTGTACATCCAGTCCCGATAATCGTCACTCGCGAAACTCCAGTTTAAAAATACAAAGATTTAACTTTTTGTATTTGAACTCTTGTACTTGTTAGAACGACAGTTAAAACGACAGTTAAAGAAATGCGTGTACCCGCGCCCATATTTCATACAATGGGAGAGATATACTTTATTTTTTTTTATTTTTTATTTTTTATTTTTTTTTAAAGAATTATTATTATTAAAATCTTGCTATCAAAAAAGATTTCTACATTTGCTCTCCAACCAAATTTTCTGCATTGAAACACACACACACACACACACACACACACACACACACACACACACACACACACACACACACAACACAACACAACACAACACACACACACACACACACACACACACACACACACACCACACACACACACACAACCGACAACACACTCAGAACTACCCTTCTGCTTAATAATAATAATAATAATAATAATAATAATAATAATAATAACAACAACAACATTTCTTAAAAATCACAAAATGTATTATTTCGTTTCGCACATTACGGGGTGGTGGGGTGGTGGGGTGGGGGACAATAAAAAATAATAAAAAATCTCGGAGTAAAATTCGAGCGGGAGTAATACTGGCATTTTCGGGTTATGGGAATGTTTTCGTGATAGGGACAGTAAAGAGTGCGTACGCGGATTTTACTCGGAGTAAATCTGGCGTGGGGAGTTCTGTTCAGTGGTTAAAACGCCTGATTCGTGATCGAAAGGTCGCGGGTTCGAATCCCTGCAGGAGCGGCGGGAGAATTATCTTCTCCATCGTCAGCTTTCAGTACCGACTCTTATTTCGGTATCAGTTCCACCCCCGTGTTACCGCAGTAGCACGTAAAAGACCCCCGTCATTCTGCCAAAAGTGCAGGTGGCAGGTTACAGCTAAAACGCATGCACCTTACGTATGTGGCTCTGCATGAAGTGGCATGGTGCATGTTTGTATGGTGTACACAGAACGCGCCGAGATGGCAGCAGTTTCATGTGGCACCAGCCATGCCAGCGCTAAGTCCACCACTTCGGTGGATATTCAAAAACGCGCAGTTAAAAGCTGTTCACTCATGCAAAATCACATGCGAGCGAAGTGAGTCTGCTCGAGAGCGGAGAATAGCGCTGTATGAAAACGACCAACAACGACACGGGACTGCGTCTTAAGCCCGTTCTTAACTGGGCGAATGTTTGTTCGCCGAACATACTTCGGACAGTTCGACGAACTATGATTCGTTTCTTAACTGAACTTTTAGTTCGCCGAACATGGTTCGGACAGTTCGAAGAATTTACATGTTCTCAACTGACTTGTAATGAGATGCAAGCTTCGGCCCGAACTTGCGGCAGACGCGCAGCAGACAGCATGATCGAAAATGTAGGCTAAAGTCAAATCAATATATTTTAATCATCCCTCACAGGGTAATTCAACTCAACTACTATCTCATTCTGGGTCTCCGAGACAAGGCTGCGCCTCCCACATGTCAACAAATAAACAAATTCCCTCCGAAGCGAGTGAAGAACCTAGCGACATCGTCATCCATTTTTATTTTTATATTTTCTTCATCCACAGGAGAGCTCTGCTCTCAGCCAATCAGAGGCAATGATCGTCGAATAGGCGAATGTTCCCAGAACATGTTGAGCGAAGCTTTTGGACCCCGAATATAGCTTCGACGAATACTTCCAACTAGGTTCGCGAAGAAAAGTTCGCCCAATTAAGAACCAACTAGGTTCGCCGAATACTTCCAACTAGGTTCGCAATTAAGAACGGGCTTTACAGTTTAGCTTGTTACGGGTAACGTCAAGTTAAATTTGCCGAGGAATACTTTTTCGCGTATTTTTCATCGGATGTCCGAACACTTTTTCTGTGTTGAGAAGTAGAACCTGTAACCAGTATATTTATAGTATAAGCCAGTAACAGACAATTATACCCCGTGCGAAACGCCTTGTGGGCAAGTGTCACACATTATTAACGATGTGCAGTACGTGAATTGAGCTCCGCTGCCCTTCCTCCAAACTCGGCCGCAAATGATTACCTTTACAGAGACCAGTCTATCTACAGAAATCGCCCGAGGGGGGACTGGCTGGAGCACGCGCACGCGCGCGCGTGTGGTGTGAGTGTGTGTGTGTGTGTGTGTTTGTAACTGTATACAATCATATATATTGTTTGCTGGGTGATATTTTTGTTGTGGACTTTTATACTCGTTTGTTGAAATGCACGTTAATGTGTTGTTTTTTCGTTGTTGGTTTTTGTTGTTCTTGTTATTTTGTTTGTTATTTTGTTTTGGGGGGTTGGGTTGCTTGTACAGCGCACTCTAACTCGGTTGGGAAATAGCGCTTTATGAGAATTATCTATTATCATTATTTTTATAGCTCTCACGCTGACAGCGCCCTCCGTAAAAATTGCGAAACATTTGAGTACTATGACAGTGGAAGCAGAATAGCGTCGAAGAACGCACATAAACGTCGGGCGCGTCTGCCCCTGGCAAACATAGCTCCGTCTTGAATGGAACGATTTGGGTTGTATTTGTGCTGCGGTAAAACATTAGTTCCGTCTTGAATGGAACGATTTGGGTTGTATTTGTGCTGCGGTAAAACATTAGTTCCGTCTTGAATGGAACGATTTGGGTTGTATTTGTGCTGCGGTAAAACATTAGTTCCGTCTTGATTGGAACGATTTGGGTTGTATTTGTGCTGGCGTAAGCAATGTGAGTGGTCACAAGAGAAACGCAGCCTGATGCAATTTGAGTTTGTAGGTTACAAACTTAGCCTACGGCTATTAATTTTGAGCTCCAATGAAAAACAAAGGACAGGGTGGGTGTGTGGGTGTTTGTGTGTGTGTGTTGTGTTTTTTGTTTATTTTGTTTACCTATAAGCGTAACCAATTATGGCAGTGGTTGGAGGAAGGCGTAAACCGATGCTTGGAGTGTGGAACTTTAGTGATGTAGAGCAACATAAAGGTAAGATCGATGACGCTGTCGGCCGGCAGTAGCCTAGTAGCGGCGGGATAAGGCAGTAATGGTCGACTGTGATTGGCGGTCCATGCCACAGTGGACGGAGAAGAGACTACAGTCATTGACCGTTGCCATGACTCATCTCTCTCTCTCCCACATCACCACGGTACGCGAGGGACAGCTAAACCGGGTCAAGGACCCGGCCACAGACAGTCGTAGGTCACTCGCTTGTCACACGGACCTTCCAATCGCCAGAGTTGGCCGAGGGAACCGGGAACCTCGGTCATCGTGTGAGAAGCTCCTCGAAGTCCCAAAGCGTAGCTCTAAAACGTTCAGGGAGGGTTCCTTCAGCTTTCTTGCGCCTTCTGTCTGGAACTCTCTGCCATCCGACGTCAGAAATTCTTCTACTCTCCCGCTGTTTCAATCAAGACTCACTTGTTCATTACAGCTTCCTGCAAGTAGGATATTTTGCAGTCTTCAGCCCCCACGTGATATGCGGGCGTTGATGCTTCCTGAGTGTTTTGTTTCACGATGTGAGAGAGAGAGAGAGAGAGAGAGAGAGAGAGAGAGAGAGAGAGCGGGGAGCAGGAGAAATAGGGGGAGGGAGAGAGAATGTGTGTGAGAAAAAGAGAAAGAAGTGTGTGTGGGGGGAGGAGGAGAAAGTAAGAATGGGCAATAGGCCTACATGTGTATGACGTGTGTGTGTGTGTGTGTGTGTGTGTGTGTGTGTCTCTCTCTCTCTCTCTCTCTCTCTCTCTCTCTCTCACTGCATGTCAAAAAACAACAACACCTGTTTCTTGTTTCTCAACTGCAACATATCATCAACATCGACACCAGAAAACTCTTCTACAACGCTCACATAAAACCTCACATCGGTTATGCGTCAGTAGTATGGAATGGCTGTGGCGAGGTACACTTAAAAAAACTGAACTCCCTACATCGAAGGGCAGGCAAATGAATCCTTCCTGATCCTTCCCTATCTACAGAGCAAAAGATGAGTGCACTTGGAATTTTAAACCTACCGCAACAGCTCGCTTACAATAAAGAAATATTTATGCATAAAGTTCTTAATAATAATTCCCCAAATTACCTGGCACAACTCTTTATTAGTCACCAGTCCCACTACACCAACTCCAGGAATAACTTCTACGTGCCAAGACCAAGGCTTAACTTATTTAAAACTAGAATATCCTTCGCTGCATCGTCCCTCTGGAACTCCCTGCCTCAAAATGTAAAGTCATGTATTTCTCTTCCTTGTTTCAAACGTAATCTGCACACATATATCTGAGAATAACCTTTCGTCAAATTTGGACGGATTTTTTTAAATCATACGTTTGCCTAAAAAAAAGAAAAAAAGAATGTTGTATCATGTATGCCCATGAAAGAAATTTATTTCTGATGTTTCTGCACATTTGTAGGAACTATGAAACTGCATTAATCAACTGTTTAATCGTGCTTATAATCTTTGTTTGTGGTATTGTGTTTATTTGTGTTTGTAGTATAGCAAGGACTGACTGTTAGATAGGTCCAAATGGACCTATCCTTGAGTATTAAAGTTTTCGAGTTCGAGTTCGAGTCCCTCCCTCTCTCTGTGTCTTGGTCTGTCTGTCTGTCTCTGTTTGTCTGTCTGTCTGTCTGTCTGCCTGCCTGCCTGCCTGTCTGATGTCTGTCTGCCTGCCTGCCTGCCTGCCTGCCTGCCTGTCTGTCTGTCTGCCTGCCTGCCTGTCTGTCTCTGTCTCACTGTGTCTGTCTCTGTCTCTCTCTGTCTCTGTGCGTAGTAACTTTGTACACTGTTTTATATCATTGCAATGTGTTTGTGTTATAGAGTAGTTTTGCTCGCTGTTCTACAAGTACCTGTTTTATACAAGTACAATTTATTAAGTATTGAGCTCGCCGAGCGGGGAATAGCGCTATAGAAAATGGATGTATTATTATTTATTATTATAAAACTGCCTGTGGCTACAGGACTGTAACTGGAGTAAAACTCTTGAGGCAAGCTGATGCTCTTCGTCGGTTTCTACGACGCACAGAGCGTCTGAAACTCAATCTGAGCTTTTGGTGGTTGTCGGTCATGTGGGTATGGATGATATTACTTACTGTCCGGCGACAACGGGTGCTGAACTAGTTTGTTCTCAATGTCGGTTTTGGTTCCGACGGAAATTTTGTAAACTGACCAACATAATTAATAAGTTTCATATTTATTGAGTTTTGTTGAAACCCTACAGTGGTGCCTGTTAGACAGAAACTTTAGGCAAAATAGGCCAGAGGCTAAGGAACTCAGTGGTTTAAACAGAATTTATTCGTACAACCTAATCATAAACTCAACAAACAAGTACAGGAAACACAAAGAAATGTGCTTATTTGAGTGTTACCTATAGATTAAAAAAATAAAAAAAATAAAAAAGAGAAAAAGTAACATATACATTTACGATGGCAAGATGGCAAATTATTGTCAAAAATCAAAGGCAACAATACAAAAGCCAAAAAGCACAAAAAACGGGAGGGGGGGGGGGAAGGAGCAGGTCTACAATGGTTAAATTGTTCCTTTCTAAAAAGACCAAAATTTTAAAATGAAACTTTTATGTAGGTCAGTTTACAAGGTCTAATTTAAGTTGCTAAGAGCAAGTCGAAGTCTACAATGGTTAACTAGTTCGTTTCTAAAAAGACAAATAACTAACCGAATGGTCTAGTCAATTTTAACATAATTATTGATCTGAGAGAGAGAGAGAGAGAGAGAGAGAGAGAGAGAGAGAGAGAGAGAGAGAGAGAAGACAGACAGACAGACAGACAGACAGACAGACAGACAGACAGACAGACAGACAGACAGACAGACAGACAGACAGACAGAGCATATACTTTTTCGCTTGTTTCATAAATACATTTAAGCAGGTTTTTACAGATTCACAAGCGGTCAGTTTGGTACAAAAAATCGTGGACTATAGCAACCAAATTTTTTTTACAAATTGGTGTAAATGTAGCTGGTCGTTTCCAAACAGAAGTGTGTTGATGTTTCTTTCGTTCATTTTTATTTTATTAATGGTTTTATTTCTAATAATATAAATAGGACAATTTAGTAGGAAATGCTCGGATGTTTCTGCGGTATATCCGCATGAACATATGGGGTCATCTAACAGGTGGCGTCTGAACAAGCCATACTTTGAGTTGCTTACAGGGCTGGGGATAGAGGGGCGGGGGGGGGGTGAAGGGGAGTATAGCGGGGATGCAATTTAACTCTTCGATCTCATTTCTGGTCATCGAGACTCTGCTAACACTACAGTTAGAGTTCTTTTTATGGATTTTTCATCAGCGTTCAGTAGCATTCAACCACATGTTTTGATAAAAAGGCTCTTGGATCTTTAGGTAAACACAGATCTTGTTCTGTGGATCAGACAGTTTCTATGCGATCGGCCACAACGCGTCCGTCTGAACTCACGTCTGTGTGACCTGCCTGTGCTGTCAGAGGAACTTGGTTTAAACACTGGTGTTCCTCAAGGGTGCGTCCTCTCTCCTGTCTTATTTTCTGTTTATACAAATGAATACATTTGTAACAACCCTGTTCTCATTTTGATCAAGTATGCAGATGATATGGCCCTGATTAGTATTCTCAAAAACGACTTTTCTACTTCTCAATACGTTTTGTAGATAGACATGTTAAATGATTGGTTTAAGTCAAGCTTCTGGAGCTTAATGAATGAATCAAAACTAATGAACTGATTTTTGGAAGTAGGAATAACAGTGACAGATGTAAGCAAATATAATTAAATGGACAGAAAGTGGAAGTTGTTGATAGCTTCAAGTATCTTGGTACTGTTGTTGACCAAAAGCTGACCTTCACTCAACATGTTGATTTTGTATTTAAGAAAGCTCACCAACGTCAGTCTTTTTCTTCTTCGAAAGTTGAAATACTTCGGCGTTAGTCAGGGTATTCTTGAGATGGTGTATAGAAGTTTGATTGAAAGTATTCAGGCGTTCAACATTGTAACTTGGTTCGGTGCTCTCGCTGTAAGAAACAAAGCCAGACTGTCCCGTGTAGTTAACACAGCCAGCAAGGTCACTGGGTGCAGCCAGATTCCGCTTTCTGATGTTTATGCCAAGGCGATGAAAAGGAAAGCATCCCAGATTATTACACCCTCTTCACCCACTGATCAGACGACTCCCGTCAGGCAGACGTTTTAAAGTTCCCTTGGCACAAAAGAACAGCTACAAGAAACCATTCATTCTGAGTGCCATAGCAGTTTTAAATGCAAATTCATTTAGATGCAGGACCTACCCTGGTGGAAGAGAAGCATACTTGCTGCAGATTTGAGTCTGTGTTCACAGAAGAGGCATAATCTATTAATTACTTGGTGATAAGGATTGTTCATTATAAGCTGCTGCTGTAGTCTCTGCCTTCTTAAATGTTGTGGTGTGTGGTAACTTGATCAGTTGGTGCTGATGTAGTAAATGGAGTTTTTAAATGTGATATTATTAGTTATATCAGCTGTTGTGTTAATTCATTTAGATGCAGAGCCTACTCTTATAGAAGAGAAGCATACTTGCTGCAGATCTGAGTCTGTGTGCACAGAAGAGGCATAATCTACTTGGTGATAAGGATATTGCCTTCTTAAATTGTGTAGTGTGTGGTAACTTGATCAGTTGATACTGACGTAGTAAATGGAGTTTTTAAGTATGATATTATTAGTTATATCAGCTGTTGTATTATGGTGGTTTGTTTAGTAGGTCAAATAGCAGTTATTATGTTAAAGGAAACAATTGGTGATCTCTTTTCATGTTTTATTGTAATAATTTTATAATAATTGTATTTAATATTTTATTATGTTAAAAGAGATGTTTGGATGTATGTGGAAGCTAAATGGGGTAAATGTGTTTTGTGTGTGTTGTGGGAGGGGGGGATGTGTGTGTGTGGGTGGGGGGGAGGGGGGGAGGGGGGGGGGGTATCAGTGAGAATGAAAGCAAGGAAATTGGAATGACAAAACAATTATGGCGGCGACTTCAGCCGACAGGGATCATATAGAAACGAATGAACAGCTTTTGTTAGATTTTCGTCAAGATGACACGGTGGGCCCGTGGGAATGTACAGTGGCATTTCGCTAGGTATGTTGCGTAACGCCGCTTCGGACGATCGGACTCAGTCGCGCTGTCGATCACTGACGACCACCGGCCATTTTACCGACACCAGTTACACCATTTCCTCAACCATTTAACTACTATGTATAGGTGCACTTTTGGGAAGGGGTGGATGGGTAGGGGCTGTTTGTACTTTATTGATATTTGAGGATAAGAGTGAATCTGATGTTTGACAACATGAATAATGTAGCATGGGTGCATGTGGAGGGCCTGAATCGACGTTTGTGGAAAAATTGATCACGTTCAAACAGCAAAAAATAATCAGGAGGATAAAATCTTTGTGCGTGAAATCTAAGAAGACAGGCTTCTTGATTGTCTTAAAAATCTTGGAAATTCTTCAGGACCACCAAGTTCAGCACTTCAAATCCATTTCGAATCTCCAAGGATGAAGCTCCGACGCCATTGTCAGTAGTTGGGCCTTTGTTTATTTCCTTCTTGTTATTTCAACTTTCTCGAGCCTTGTTAGGTGCGTGGCGTTTCAGTCTTTTTCGTTCTGTTTACTCTAGCTTTCACAACAGGCTCAACAGGCTAGACCTCATCAGTAAGCCTGTCTTTTATTGGGTGTTTTATTTTATTTTCCCAATTTATCCTTTTTGTTTCATCATATGTAAAAATGAAAAAGGTTTAGTTCGTTCTAGTTCAATAGACTAGCGATTTCGTGGCCTCCTGGGTTAGGGTTTGGGGTTGGGCTAGTTATCGGTTCTTGCCATTCACTGTTTTTTCTCTTGGCTTGCCCTTTTTTCTCGAGTTATATCGTTCATTTACGATGTACGAGTGAGGGCCGGGAGTAGTCTTGATGTTTAACGAGACCTCTCATTCTTTCTTTGTGTGGGGTAGTTCGTGACGTCTTTGCCCTGCCGGTTGTTGTCACTGCTAAGTGGGTTGTAACGTGTACATGGATTACGTGTATCCAGCCTTTGTCCCGTTGCTCGCTGTCATTACTTGCCTCCTTTTCTTTTCAGAAAGTGTTGTTGTTGTTTTCTCTCCTTTTCCCCTCTTTTTCACCACGCGTTCTTTCTTTTTTATCTTTGGTTTATTGGCCATTTCGTACCCGCCTGTTAGCTTGCTGATTAGGGCAGCCATTTTGTATTTCTTGTCGTCTGTATTTGTTTACATCCCGATGCTTTGTCATCGTTAGTCCTGATTAGCGTTTTGCTTTATCAGTCTGCAGCCTTTGTTTTTCAAGATGGAAGCCGGGTTAGTGAGGGGTTAGTTCAGAGTTAGTTATGGTTACTTTGGCTTTCCGTTTGTTTGTCGTTGGCACATTTATTTTTGCTCTGTGCTCTTATGACTGTAGTCGTCCACTCCTTTGTTGCAGACAAAATGACTGTTGTGATTTGATGGTGTTTTTTGTAGTTTTTTCTGTTTTTTCTCCACCTTATGCTTGCAAGTAGGAACCGTTTGGGCTTTTGAGGTGGTTTCAGCTGTTTTTGTTTCTTTCATTTGGTGTCAGCTGTTTGCTTGCCTGATTAGGGCAGCCATTTTTCGTTTGCCACCAGCATTTGTGGTTTGGTCTTTCGAGTCTTTCTTTGCCACAAGCAAGTAGAAGCAGAATCTATCAAAGGTGTCATGTGTGTACTCTTTCTGTCGCTCTTACAACTTAAGTCAGGGTCTCATTTGATTGTACTTTTTTTACCTGTTCTCATGGTATCCTGTCTAGTAGTGACTAGTACTTTTGTATTTTTTCTTTCTTTCTTTTTTTACGTTATTAGCCCATTCTTTTGCATACTTTTCGGAAATGTCTTCAATTTTTGAGAGAGATAGGCTTTTTAGTTTTACATGTGGCCCTTTTGTGTTGTTTATAAAGGAGCTAGCAGGTGGTAATTGGTCGGTGTGTAACTTGGTGGTGGAAAAATCTGACAGAATGGTTGATCATACCAGCATCTCCTAGCTTCATGTGTTATTGTTGATCATGCCAGCATCTCCTAGCTTTAGGTAAACTATTCATAATCCATACGTTATTATACCAAAGTGGCATCCACGACTGCTGTCATGTGCTCTCTCTCTCTCTCTCTCTCTCTCTCTCTCTCTCTCTCTCTCTCTCTCTCTCTCTCTCTCTCTCTCTCTCTCTCTCTGTACTGATTTATTTGCCAGATGTTTCTGTCAATTTTTTGACAGTTTCCATTGAATTGGTGAATTCGTGTCACAGAATACACCACAGTGGAATCCATGCTGTCTTTTCATTTGTACATTTACTCCTTGTGTTGGTTATCTGTTTTGATACTCTCTCTCTCTTTCTTTCTCTTGCCTGTCTATTATCTCTGACTCTTTGGGGATCTCTTTCCCTACATCCAGTCTTCAGCTTATCCACTCTGTTTCCTCTTGGATTTCACACACACATGCATCAAGCTTGACTTCTTACATAACTGACTCATAATGTTGTTAGGGCCTGCACACACACACACACACACACACACACACACACACACACACACACACACACACACACACACACACACACACACACACACACACACACACAAGTGACACCTTAAAGTTTTTACACAGACCTAAACAGATCAGAATGACTTGCTTTCTTCGGATCAACATAAACCTCTCATCGCTCTGAAACAGGCCCACCACACTAACCCATAATTATGACTGTATGAAATTAATCATGTGAAATCACAGGACCCGCAAGAACAAAATATAAAGAAAAACAAAAACAAATGAAAAGAAAAACCACACGCACAAATTTCGAAAACTACACTCAAAATGAGCAGTAACAAATATGATCAGTCGGACGAGCACCAACATCGGGTTAGTTTACATTCGCGTGTGGTGAAATTGTCTCCCCTAATACATCTGTAACCGAGTGTATTGTATACATGTTTCGGGCCATGATTTTTAACCTTTCTTTCCGGTTGCTTATCCTTTTTGATTGGGTGGGAGGTTTATGGCCCCAATTATCTAAGGTGTTAAAACCTGTGCGCTGGCCGGCAGCGTCCCAGACTGGAAGGGTATTACTACCCGCCAGTCGTCGGTCCGGTCTCTCCGAGTGACAAGGTCATGGCCTGCATATACATCAGACACAACGTCCTCTTTAGCAACGAACCGAACATCACAGGTCCTCCCAACGGGTATACCTGCGGAGTGAGGGTTCGTGTTCAAGGGCAGTTGGATTTCATGATTGTGAACTGCTACACCCCCCAGACATGCACCAGTTTCGACTGGCTGACTGAGCTCGGAGGCAAAGGCAGATGCCTGGTCACTGGAGACTTCAACGTCCGGGACAGAAGCTGGGAGCGGGATTACGAGTCCTCATCGCCCTCACTCACCGCCCAGATAGACAACAGTGACTTCATCGTGTTGAACGATGGATCTTTCACCCGCATACCTGACCGCTCGGATCAGAGGCCGTCGGCTATCGACCTGACCCTCGTGACTCCCGACACAGCCAGCGGTGCGGAGTGGGAAGTAGGTGCGGATTCTTTGTCGTCCGACCACCTGCCCATCACAGTCAGCTTCGTTTTCTCAGCAGAGAAGGAGACTCCTGCTACCACCAGCAAGTACAACTACGACCTGGCCAACTGGGACTTGTTCAGGAGTCTTCTGGGAACCGCAGAGATAAACGTAGGCGATGCTGACCTCGACGAAGTGAACCGACGAATAGTCTCCTCCATACTTGAAGCCGCCAGGGAATCTATACCGATGACCGGTGGTGGGCTGTCACGGTCGAATAGCAACCCTTGGTGGAACAAAGAATGCGAGGAGGCTGTCAGAGTCAAACGGGTAATGTACAGGCACTACTCCAAAGACCAGAACGCCGAGACTCACGAACGAATGAAAGCAGCCAACAGAGACTGCAACAAGATCATAGCCACAGGCCAAGAAGGATCACTGGATAGCCTTCGCGGATTCTATTTCGGCTGGGAAGGCGGACTTAGGATCTGTGTGGAAGAAGATCAGAAGAATGAAGCAGCAGTGCGTTGTTCCTGATTGTGACCTGCAACACGGCAGCACAAAGTACACCACGGCCCAGAGCAAAGCGGACGCTCTCGCGAAAGCTTTCGCTGAGGCCAGTGACACCGACAGTCTCCCGGCGGACAGGCAACAATTCCGACGAGAGATGGAGGCTACCTTCACGCACCCGGTGCCAGACGACAGTTTGGCGGTTAACAGCCCATGACCTGCACCGAGCTAAGACGAGCCTTGGCTTCCATCAAGAAAGTCAAAGTCTCCACCGGTGTGGACACCGTCTCGTATCGGATGCTGAAAGAGGCCCCCGAGTCGTTTCTGAAGATCCTGCTGGATTTCTTCCAAAGATGCTGGGATGGGGGCACAATCCCCGCTGGGTGGAAACACGCCATTGTCGTCCCCATCCACAAACACGGCAAACCGAGGAAGGAGCTCGGCAGTTACAGACCCATCTCCCTGACATCCCACCTAGGGAAAGTGTACGAGCGGGTGATCAAGAACCGACTAGAATACCACTGTGAGTCAAAGAAAGTGTTTCCCGTGTGCCAGGCCGGCTTCCGACGGGGACGGGGTGTCACAGACCACCTGGTGAAACTGGGTGAGCACGTCGGGAGGGCACTAGGGAGGAGAAAGGTCCTACTGACGTGCTTCTTTGACATCTCCCGTGCCTACGACCAGGTCTGGCACGCCAAGCTACTACAGAAACTCGACAAGATCGGAATTTCCGGCAACATGTACAACTACATCAGATCCTTCCTGAGCGACAGATCGATGCAGGTCAGGTGGAAGGGAGCCACGTCGACCACCAAAGGAGTAAGTATGGGCGTTCCTCAGGGATCAGTGATCGCCCCCCTGTTGTTCAACATCATGGTCCACGACGTGGACACAGCAGTGAAGGGAAAGGTAGTGCTGACCATGTACGCCGACGATTGGCGATATGGACGGCCCCATATCAGACGTCTCCACACAAACAGCTCGTGTGTGAAACACAGCATGAAACTGTTCCAGGAACTGTGGACGGGTGGTCCACTTTATGCAAGTAAATGGATTCGCTCTTTCTTCCCAGAAAACGTGTTCGTCCCATTCCACACCAACACCTCTCAGAACACGGAGGTGCACGTCAGGGTGAACGGGCAGAGCATCTTTGCATCGAAAGAAGTTAAGTACCTGGGTGTACACTTCACTCGCTGGGGGCGTACGAACCAGCAGGTCGCGCACAACGCGCGGAACGCCTCCCGAGCCCTCAACGTGATCAAGGTGCTATCTGCTCAGCCCTGGGCCAACACCCCCAAGATCCTCGTGAACGTGGTGCGGGCCCTGGTGCGCTCACGCCTGTCGTACGGACTGGAAGCCATGCCCCACCTATCGAAAACGGGCCTCGCCCGTCTCACCGCCATAGAGGTGCGCGGTCTGCGACTGGCCCTCGGGCTGCCGCAGTCCGTGCCACAGTGCCTGGTGTACAGAGAGGCCGGGCTCCTCCCGTTCCGTCGCCACATCCAGCTCATCTGTAGTAAGTATGTTTTTAGATGCCAGACTGTCGACAACTCCACCGTCGACGAGATAACTACTGCCTTCCGAAACCCCTCCCAACTCCAGTCCTACTCCTTCATCTGTGACCTGGTCTGCGACCTGGTCCGGAGCGCGGGACTGGATGGTGTTGAGGTGGCGACGAGGCCGATGCATCCCTATCCACCTTGGCTCCTGGAACGAGCGCACGTTGAGGTGGACATGGAAGGCGCTGAAGAAGGACCAGAATCCACTCGTTCTAGCAGTCACAGCTAGGCTATGCCTGGAAGAAAAGTACCAACACCACCTGAAGATCTTCACTGATGGTTCTGTGATGGAGGATGGTGCAGCTGGAGCTGCCTTTGTGATCCCAGAGTTCAACAACCTCACACACTCCTATTCACTACCCGCAGTGTCGGTCTTCACCGCTGAGCTGTTGGCTATCTCCATGGCCCTGCAACACATCAGCGCGATACCAGTCACTCCCTTCGCCATCGTTATCTGCAGCGACTCCAAGGCGGCGCTGGCAGCCATCAAGTCCGACTCTCAAAACGCACGGGAGGATCTTGTGCGTGAGATCGCGACAACCACCCATCAGCTGATCACCCGCGGTACGGAAGTTCGCTTTCAGTGGGTACCAGCGCACGTCTGCCTCTCTGGAAACGAGAAGGCGGATAGAGCAGCAAAAAGAGGAGCCAAGGGAGTTGACTCCTCGACTGTGACGATGAAAATCGGCCTGGCCGACGTATATGCGGAACTAAACCAAGCAGGCGTGGAAGCAGTGGGAGAAGGAGTTCCACTCAATGGCCACGGCCAAGGAGTGGGACGATACCTCTCCCCCCTGCAGGGCAGGAATCTCCTTCCCTGGAGAGCCGACCTACATAGCTCGCATCATGCATCGTCTGCACGTGGGCGTCTGGAGATGCATGAGCGTACCGACGAAGTGTGAGTGTGAGATGAGCGTCTCGTTTCACCACGTGATGTTCTCCTGCACCTCATGTTCAGACCATTTCCAGCCTCTGACTGGGAAACTACGCAGCGTGGGACTGCCCCTGTGTACAAAAAGCCTGGCAGTGTGCGATCAGCGTGAAGGATGGAGCCTCTTACGGGCTGCAGCCAGACTGGTCTACACCTGTCCACTGGCAGCCTACCTGTAGTATGTGGGACCACCGGCTACGTTCAACGCTTTCCCGCAGCTCGGGTTAATCCCGGCAGCGGAGGAAGGGGCGAACGTCCCCGTGTTTCCCGCACCCAGTTCTAGTCTGCTGGACCTGATTCCAGCGACCACCACAAATGTATGCTTGCATACCCAAGTGTTTTTAGCCGCCTGACTACAGGCCTCGATTTTACTACAAGTGTATTTAAACTACCATGTGCGTCTTCGACGTTTTTAACTGTAAATACTGTGTGTGCCGATTGTACATATTACATGTTGGTGCAGCCCACCGACATAACCTTGCAAGGTTTTTTCATCTGCAGCCCAGTTTTTAACTGTAAATAGTGGACGACGATCTTTTTAACCGGTCCTTAGCGTGCTGCCCAGTTCTACGAGTGAATGCCCCAGTACAGCCAAGACGACCCAGCACCCTGACCCCAGTATTGATCCGCAGGTGGACACATCTCATCTCTCCCCTCACCCCTCATTCCCCCTTTGTTCCAGCGACCTCATATCCCGATCCAAATATTGATCCGCAGTGAACCAAGCTTTCTTCGCTCCCATCCCCCCCCCCCCCCCCCCCCCCCCCCCCCCCCCCCCGTCTCCCCCATGATCTAACTATGATATATCCAAGTCAAGCTTACTTTATAGATTGTCCCTAATATGCTTTTAGCATCTGAGGACATTAAACAAAAACTCAACAACAAGGCAGCGTCCCTTTCCCCCCAGCGTCCCTGCAGAGGCAGGTTGTTTGTTTGCTGCTGCGGTCAGTGTTCATGTGTTCATCTCAGGGGAGAGCCTGTAAGTAGTAATTTTTCTATGGCTTGTTGTTCTGTTTCTCATTGATGTATGTTTATAATGTTACCATGTTCACAACGTGCCTTGATTTTGGTTCTTGAACACGTGGGTAATTTCGGCGTCAGATTGTCGCCTGGTTGCAGCCGCCATGGCGTCAGTGTACATTGTTTGTGCGTTCAAATGTTAAGCCTTTATGCCACAGGATGACCGATGTTTCCAAAATGCATGCAGCTAACCTTGGTTAGATGATATGTAGCTAGTATGTTATGCTGCCATTGTTGGATGTTCAGCTGGAGTGATGTTTTGCCGATGTAAACGGTTATGACGTTGTTCATGGATATGCTCTGCTAGTTAGTAACAGTGACATGCTGTAACGCTTTGAGTAACGAGGCTGGAGCCGGTCAGTTTATGACTGACTTCTTCCCGCTTACGGCATGGTCCCAAGTGCCACACGTGTCACTGTCCGTCTCGTTGTGTGCTTAAGTGGAACAGTGCTGTAACAGTTATCTCACCCTTCCTGTTAATGAGCTTGGTAATCCGTATTTTTCACTGTTACTTTATTGTATACTATTATATATTGGGAGTTCATCAGTTAATATACTGGCCGTCTCTTGTACTCACCGCCGCGACACTGTGACATACGGGTTCAAGTGCAAGTCATGCACACAACTTATGTGCTTGATCATTTTGTCATAGTTACCGTGACCATCATGTATTATAGTAACCCACAGATAAACTACATGGTTACTGTATTTATTAGATAATTGCTGTTGTTTACTCTTTACGTTGCTTTCATGTTCTAAATGTTTTGTTTGCTTGTGTCTTTTACAACACAGACACTGTTTCCTGGTGGTTGGTGTACAAATAAAAGTTATGTTATAGCAACCTCTGACTTGTGGCTCTTCATCCATGCTTCCAACCTGCTTCCCCACTCCACTCCCCTTACACATTGTTTATAGCTGCCGCTTGGGGCGCTTCGCGTAATGCGATCCACGCGTTTTACAGTGTAGCTGTGCGGGACGCACTATCTTCGCGTAGCGTACTATCTTTGGTAATGGTATTGGATTTTTTCTTCTTCCTCTTCTTCTTCTTCTGGTCAGCGTGGTGCTTCTACTTAGCATTTAATTTTGCGCATTATAAATCTACTTCAAAGCTGAAAAGAGCGCTACTGTTGTCACCCTGCGCAAATAATGATTGTTTACAACTGAGGGAGTGTGGAAACCAGACTAAATAAACTGAACGAGACCAGCAAGAAATCATTTTATGTTTTGTTGTTGTTGTTGGCAACCGAGAAAAATGGTGTTTCCATGTAGATCTAGTTATGGCGTTTTTATTCAGACGGGTTGAATGCTCTCTCTCTCTCTCTCTCTCTCTCTCTCTCTCTCTCTCTCTCTCTCTCTCTCTCTCTCTCTCTCTCTCTCTTCTCTCTCTCTCATTTGCTGCTTTTCTCGCTTGCAAGTTAATCCGGATCATACGAAAAGATGTTTTGTCTCGTAAAACTCGTAAATCTCATAAAAGACTGACAGGATGTTTTACATACCTCCCAGTTTTATAGCATTCTCAGTGTGTCTGTCTTTGTGTCTCTTTCTCTGACCCCACCCCCATCAGAAAACAAACATCCCGTGTTTTTACTGCGTAAATATTAATTTATCTTTTTATTTGTAGGACATCTACGTTATTTTGCAACAAGACTTTTCTTGTCTCGTAAAACTCGTAAATCTCATGAAAGACTGACAGGATGTTTTACATATCTCCGAGTTTTATAGCATTCTCAGTGTGTCTGTCTTTGTGTCTCTTTCTCTGACCCCACCCCCATCAGAAAACAAACATCCCGTGTTTTTACTACGTAAATATTAATTTATCTTTTTATTTGTAGGACATCTACGTTATTTTGCAACAAGACTTTTCCAGTTTGGAACAAAAAGTAAAGCTGGCATCCAAACAGGCTACATCCATAATGTGTGTAAGACTCTCCACACCCCCTCCCCCCCACAACAAACAAACAAAAAAGTTTTTTTAAAGCGCAAAATCTTGTCCCTATAGACTATTTCAAGCGCCCCCCCGCCCCCCCTCCCCGCGCGCGCGCACACACACACACCTTTTTTTTTGTTCGCGGGGAAAATAAGTGGGGGGGGGGGGGGTTACAAAACAAACAAACAAAAAACAAACAAACAAACAAAAAACAGGGAGCACCGATTTTAGTTCCGCACCGAATACCCGCTAAACATACGAAGCGCGATCACACTCGGCTATACCCGTTTTAGTCGCTTAATTGTGAACACAGCCGCTGCTGTTAACTCTCGCGGACAGGCATTAGGCTTGAACGCAGTCATTCCTACACGCTTATATGCCACGTTTCGGCTGAGAAAAAGCGGATGTTCCGAAAGTTTGGAAAGTGAAAGATTCGCCATATCGGTCGGTCGAGTTGTAAACCGTGGCGAAAAGTTCGACGACTGCGGCTGTGCCAATAAATGGGAGTGGATATCAGCGCGAAGTCAGACACTCTCTTGTCTCGACCATTGTCCGAGTCCATGTATACGAACTTTGCCTAACTCAAAGTCTCGGACTCTAAAGTCAGGGACTTTGGTTTAGGCCTGGCCTACCGTAGTCCCGATTCATAGTTAAGGCCCCAGTACCTACTACGGTAGGCCAGGTCTAAACCAAAGTCCCTTACTTTAGAGTCCAAGACTGAGTTAGGCAAAGTTCGTATACATGGACGCGGACAATGGTCTCGGACAATGGTTGTCTCAACAGATGGTCAGACTTCGCGCTGATAAGAAAGTGGTCATCACACGCGTCATCGCTTGTGCTAACTTTAGACGGGCAATCCCATCTGGGCATGCGCACCGACACGCTTCGTTCACTTCCCTGCGACGTATTTCGCACGCGCAAACATCGGTAAACATAAACATTAGGTGAAGGCATGCCTGGCAGGCCCCGATTCTGAATGTGATTCGCCATGTTTTACTTCTGCAACACCCAAGCGATTTCGACGAGGTCATTATTCGTAAAAACGCAAATCTATCGACATCTTCGATGGAGTATTCTTCTTGGCATTTACTGAATCGAGTAACCGTAGCATCGTCTGCTGCATCGGCCATTTTGAACTTGTCAGAAAGGCAGTGGACGCTGTGAAATCAGGTAGCCTACGCTGTGCAGATGAATTTAAATAACAAGAAAATAAATCAAGTGATAATGTAAGACGTCAAGCAAACTTGCTCTCATAATAATTTGCAAACATTAAATTGTACGATCACATTAATCAGTCATTATGCCTGCGTCGCTCGGCGAGTGCGACCTTTCTTCCCTCCAAAATGAAAGAGCTTTGCCTTTGGCCGACGAACATCTAGTACTCATTTGACGAAGTAAACGAAAGATTTTTTGATTTTTTTTAAAGAGAGAGAAGCCGCTGGATTCAGACGTAAAGAAGCAACAACAGCAAAAAAAACAAAAAAAAAACAAGAAAAACCAACTTTCCAAGCATAACAAGGCTAAAAGCAGTCATAGTCCCGGGCCTACGACCTTTAGTCCAGCGAAATCGCTAGCCTAAATATCGGCTGTTTAGGCCCGAGGTTCGGCCCGGACTTTGGTGTAGTCCCGGTCCATGGTTACCATTAAGGACACACAACCTACGCTATCGTGAAGATGTTACACCTGGGGCCTTAACTATGAATCGGGCCTAAAGCGGTAGGCCGGCCTAAATCTCAAGGCTATTGACAATGGCCCCAAAATGGTAACCATGGACCGGGCCGAAAGTCGGGCCTAAACAGCCGATATTTAGGCTAGCGATTTCGCCTGATAACAAGAAAATAAATCAAGTGAGAATGTAAGACGTCAAGCAGACTTGCTTTCCTAATAATTTGCAAACATTAAATAGTACGATCACATTAATCAGCCTGCGTCGCTCGGCTCTAGTAGTGCGACCTTTCTTCCCTCCAAAATGAAAGAGCTTTGGCCGACGAACATCTAGTACTCATTTGACGAAGTAAACGAAAGATGTCGATATCACCTCGTGTGAGTGTGCCAGTAGTAAAATACGAACAATCAAAACATACAGTCTTGATGATTGATTGATTTTCATAAATAAAAATAAAAATAAATATTAAAAAAAGAGAGAAGCCGCTGGATTCAGATGTAAAACCGCAACAACAGCAACAAACAAAAAAACAACAATAAAAACCAACTTTCCAAGCATAACAAGGCTAAAAGCAGTCATAGTTCCGGGCCTACGACATTTAGTCCAGCAAAATCGCTAGCCTAAATATCGGCTGTTTAGGCCCGAGGTTCGGCCCGGGCTTTGGTGTAGACAATGGTCCGGACTTTGGGTCCAAAAAGCTTAGCTCGGGAACATTCGCCCTATTCGACGATCATTGCCTCTGATTGGCTGAGAGCAGAGCTCGCCTGTGGATGAAGAAAAAATAAAAAATAAAATGGATGACGGTGTCGCTAGGTTCTTTACTCGCTTCGGAGGGAATTTGTTTATTTGTTGACTTGTGGGAGGCGCAGCCTTGTCTCGGAGACCCAGAATGAGATAGTAGTTAGTTGAATTACCCTGTGAGGGATGATTAAAGTATATTGACTTCACTTGACTTTAGCCTACATTTTTGATCATGCCGTCTGCCGCAAGTTCGGGCCGAAGCTTGCATCTAATTACAAGCCAGTTGAGAACAAGTAAATTCTTCGAACTGTCCGAACCATGTTCGGCGAACTAAAAGTTCAATTAAGAAACGAATCATAGTTCGTCGAACTGTCCGAAGTATGTTCGGAGAACAAACATTCGCCCAGTTAAGAACGGGCTTAACACTCTGCCTATAGACCATGAGCCAGCCTATACCCCCCCCCCCCCCCCCCCCCCCCCCGGGGATTTTACCACATGGTAATATCTGGGTACCTTGGCCATCAAAGTACACAGTTCAGGTTGTCTGCAAGTGAGCTGTTGCTGTTTGTGTCTGTGGTGCTGGTTCTAATAAATGCACTATATGGAATTCCAAATTGCGATGACCTTGTCTCTTAGCAACTCATTTATTATGACAAAATTGGCCATTTCCATACATAATTTTATTGTTTGAACACTTTAATATGTTGCAGCTTTCCGTTTCTCTTTGTCTTAAATGCGTCCTTGTTATTGGGCACTGCGGACGCAGAAATATTAAGGTCCCCTCTGTTAAAACCCCAGAGCTGACGAATGTTTTCCCTTAAAAGCACGGAGTAGGTCAGAATATAGTCAAGTATGCTTAGTCAGTGCCATAATTACTTCTTTGTCCCAATTTCCGCTTCCCCGGTCCATTCAACTTCATTTTTTCCAAATCCTCTCCATACTTTTCAATTGCGTTAGTCTTGGCTGAAGCGAATTCTCGCGTTAGCCTGCGAAATAAAATTAGCCACACTGCTCATAGTCAATTGATTTAAGCCGGTTCTCATGTTGAGTGCCTGCAGAATATAAATAGGCACCAAAACATGTGTTACTGTGCCTCAAAAAGGTGATTTAGACTACTTGTGATCTGATCAATTGTTCTTTAATTTTGTCACAAGGAAACAACATGTTGAAAACATTAGTCAAAGGTATGACAAAACAGCTGAGGATTCTGTCAAAGAAGCAGTCACAAGAAAACAAGATCAGTAGATCCTTTTGAAGGTGCAAGATACTGACTTGGCTGCTCGAGAAGCACATTACCATGCCACCTGTCGGAGAGATTACACTCGAGAGGATGACAGACACCAGGCAAACCTTAAAGACACTAAAACCATTGAAGAGCAAGCCATATATTTTCAGTACATCGTTCAGTATGGTATGCGCAGAATCGCTTAGAGATAAAGAGATTACCACGTTAAGGAAATTTATTAAACTGGAACATTCCACGCATCTTCTCTGTAGAGGTAAATAAGTGATAGATGTCAACAAAATGTGTCAACACACCTCATCCTTGTTGAACAGTCACAACGCCACCATACAGAGATGCATTAATAATTCACATCAAAAGGGACAACTTTCAAGCACTCTTGATATTCCGCAGTTAAGGCAACTAGAACCATTCCTCGAGCAGATGGCCATGGCTCGCATACTGTGAATGGAAAAGTGGGAGGTATACTGGACAGACTGTTCCTTCATGCCACAAGACCTGGTTGAAATCGATACCTGGCCCATGGACTACTAGCTTGTAAGCCCTTTCCACGGGTGCGTGTACCCAAACTGGCCCATGATGCGCGTCTTTGTTTCCGAGCAGCGGCTTACATTCTTGATGCGCTGGCCGCGTTAAAGACCATTGACATTGCTCACGAATATGCTCTGCTAGTCAGTAACAGTGATGTTTGTACACGTGTTGAGTAACGAGTTTATGACTGACACTTCCTCCTGCTTGCGGCCTGGTCCCACCCATACACCCGTGTCACTGTCCGTCTCTGTGTGCTTAAGAGGAACTGCTGTAACAACTGATCTCACTCTACCTGTTTAGGAATAAAACTGGTAATCTGTATTTTTCATTGTGTTACTTTATTGTATACTATTATATACTGGTTATGTAGTCAGTTGCCTTCATCATTTAACTGCTACTGATGTGTCTTTGAGTTTGATACTGGTGCGACACTGTGAGATACTGGTTTTGAGTGCAAGTCATGCACACATTTTGTGCGCTTTATTATTAATCATTTTGTTACCATCATGTAAGTAAGTAAACATGGTGCTTAACGTCCACAGAAACCGTACGGCTTATTAGGGACGGGGAGAAGGGCGGGAAGGGGGTATGGAGGTGGGGGAAGAGGGTGATTATATACCTATCGCTACACTGTCACCACCAGAATGACTTCTGCATTAAGATGGGCAGCGATGAGAGCCATTTTAATGTTTCATTAATTGTGAGGGACAAAGTCACAAGACCGTGTCCACAAACCACAACTTTTGAAGAGAAAGGAGAGCCGAAGCGGTATCGAACCGAGGTCCTTCCGCGTGTGTCTGTGTAGGGAAAATCAAGAGAGAGAAAGAGGCTACAAATAAACGTTTGTGATGTAACTGACATCATAAGCTAATGTCGGGATGCTGGTGATAACCGCGTCTTAAACCAATTATGGGTCATTTTTGAAAATACGAGCAAATCTGAGACAGACAAAACCTGAAAAACCAAGTACGCCAATTTCAGTTACTGGAGTGATTGGATATCTTTTATGCATATTGTGCCAAATAATACAAGCTTAATGATAACTACAAATGTCGATAAAAATAAATGTCAGAAATGTCCATGCAGTTACCATGTTTATAGTACATCTTTGGTGCACTAGTTATTTTATAACAGGCACCTTTTCATATGCCGAATAAGACGACCTTGAGCATTTTAGGGTGACCGAAACCTTTCAACTTATCTGTTTTGATTTGACCAAATATTTTTTCAAAACATTAATACTCTTGTTGCTTGGAAACAGCACGGACATTCGGTGACTGCACTGACCTCTGGTGATACACTGACCAAGGAAAATTGTCAAAAACATGTTTGAAATTAAACTTTTTTATATGCTGTAAGTACGTTCTGAGTCATGTGCAGAATTGATTTTAAGGTGATTAGATTTTGCCAATTACTCTTTTCTTCGTCTTTTTTCTTTCTTTCTGTTACCATTGGTATGCAAGGTATGTCCCTTGTATGGACATCTGGTAACTGCACTGACATTCACCTATAATAACAGTTAGTATTTATTTTAAAATGACAAATAATTTCCAAATGAAAATGACAAACAATTATTTATAATTACACTTACAGCTTTCAAAGTTTAGTTCAGTTCAAGATGGTATTTATGCACTCGGAAAAGCCCATATGCGCTCCATCTCGTCTCTCAGAAGTTTCTCCGACGCTGCCTTTGAAACGGTTCCAATGTTCGTCTGATTGACGATGGCCCTCTCTCGTCCTTTCACGGAAGATCGTATAGCACTTCCTCTTTAGACAGTTTTCATGTAGTGTCAAGCTAGTTAGTTAGTTAGTAAGTGGATTTTAACATCCTTTCAACCGCACAGGGTCACCTCAGGACAGTTAAACTCTGTCATAAGCAAATGCACATTTGAAAACTTCTCACATATACACGTTTTTTTCAAGTCAGTCCACAAAGCCATTCCCTTCACAAACATAAAACAAAACATAGTATTGTAAAACATACATATACACATTTTTCAAGTGTTAGTCCCTTCAATATTACCCCCATTAAAAGAGCATCTAAGGCTAGGACATGCTGGTATCGTCAACCATTCCATCTAATGTATTGATATCAGATTAAAGGGGGGAAAAAAAAAAGGATTGGACAAAAACAATAATAATTTTAAAAAGAAGAAGAGGGTTATATAAATGTATAATGGCAAATACCAGTGCTAGCAAGCTGCACATATCACCTACCAAGTATTATGTCCTAACTGCTCAACAAGAACCATACAAAAAAGACTAGTTCTTAAATGAAAAATGTTTGAGCATTTTCTGGGGAGAAAGAAAAAAAAGAGAATGGACCATTAGCAGAAAAACGACAAGACAGAAAGAGCCAGAGGACTAGGCAGAAAAACAAGATAGGAAACAGGAAAGGGGAATCAAATGACAGCCATGAGATTGCAGTCAGGGGTGAGACAGACATCCCTGGCCTCCCTTCGGGGTAGTTCCAAACTAAAGACTGTTCATCTTGAATAATTTTAACCATTCAGTTTGTTGAAAACCTTTATCTGCATGTCATGACCAACTTCAAAGTGATTTGTTGTAAAAGAGTGGTTTTGGGATGATTGCTAGGATTTGATCGTGATCATACCAGTTCAAAACTGGAAAAAGTATTGGCCAATAAAAGCAGTTCAGCATCTCTTTACCAACCGAATCAGTGAATGCATGCAGTTAACATACACTTGTGCCAAGTCAGCATCTTCTACAAATCCTGGGTATGCTTTCCCATCATACTCTATGCAGACATATTTGCCCATGCATTCCTCAGGTTTCGGTGCAGCATCTTCTCTCTCTTCTTCTTGGTGTGAGGCATCTTCTCTACAGGCTCTTGAACACGCTGGTGGTTCTGAACTATGTTCAGCTTGAGTGCGAGGTATGGTTCAGCTGGCATGAATAATAAGGCTTTAGTATAAGACTACACAATACAGCTGTATTCAAACTCTTATGTGCTAGGTTTTGCGCCCACTCCAAGATTTTTCCAGTCAAATTCTGTGCAAACTCTATAAAAGTCCTTCGGTTGAAATTATAAACCAAGGTCCCCTGTGACTGTGTGTGTACGCATGCAAAAAGATCACATACTCACGTCAAAGATCCAGTAGTCCATCTCAGAGTTTGATGGATTACAGAAACACCAAAATAACCCGGCATGCACTAAAAGTGTCAGTCTTTATAATGTTGAAGTTGGACACTAACAGAAGAAGACGAACTGCAATAACTAGACTAGTTAAATAAAAGAAAGTATTTTGCTTTCCACTATTTGATATTGTATCCAGAGATCATGGCTATGGCAGCGCTTTGAGCCGCAGGGTAGGCGCTTTACAAATTTGCATTATTAGTAATAGTATGCAATGTTGAAAAGAACACACAGATAATGTAGGTAGGAGCATTCATGTACTGTGTCAGTGCAATTACCAACTATTTGGAAACTGATCTTTGCTTGCATTAACTAAGAAAGAATGCACTTTGTGTTCGGCCATTTTATTTTCTCTGATATAGATATAGTGGATTATGTTTTATTGTAAACAACAAAAAGAAACGAAAAGAAATCTAAGAATAAGTCTGTACATTTACCATAGTGTGTGCAGTTGCGAGTAAAGTGGTAACTGATCTTTTCTTGCATTTATTGGAAAAGTTTACGTAACACTGTGTTTAATATTGTGCCCCCCCCCCCCCCCCCCCCCTTTTTTTTTAAATAATTTATATATATATATTATTTATTGACAAACATATAATAGATTAGTCAATACAACAACAACAAAAATAACAATAAAATCAGCAAAATACACACACACAAAAATAATCTAGAAAAGATTTCACCGCAGTTACTAAAATAGATCTGTACAGTTACCAGATGGGTCAATGCAGTTACCAAGAAGTTGGTAACTGATTCTCACTAATGTAAACTGAATAAGTTTGAATAAGACTGTATTTAGCCTTATGCCAGTTGATTTTCCTACAAATAGATATAACTGACTGTGCAATGCAAAAGAAGATCAAAAGAAATGAAAGAGGATCTAAAAGCATTTCAGTACAGTTACCATGACATGTCTGTGAAGTTACCATACACATGGTAACTGCATGGACAAGTAACTGCACAGACAAAATCATGGTTTATAAATATAATAATCATTTACTGTCATCAGAAAACATGGCATCCATGACAGCATGTGAAAGTGACACCTTCTGACAGTAAAATATAAAAAAATGTACCAAACTTTTGCATTAATTATTTGTAAGGGTTGACTCTGGTGACTGCACTGACGTGTTAATCTAAACAACAAGTTCCTTGACCTGATGAACATGCCATTTTTACTGCCCTGAAATTGTGCTAGAAAGCTCACTTGCTTGCATGGGGACAGTTCAGCGAATGAACTCATCAATAATAAAAATAAAATAAAATAAAGCTCATTCAGTTTTTATTGGACATTTTCATACTTGGTAACTGCACGGACTAAAAAGTCTTGGACATGCAATTCTAATCTTTTAAAATTTGTGTTTCCCACAGATTTTGCTTTCGTTACGTCAGTGTCTAGATCTGTCTCACAATGAAAGCCAAATAGTAAGTAAACATGGTGCTTAACGTCCACAGAAACCATAAGGCTTATTAGGGACGGGGAGAAGGGGGGGAAGGGGTATGGAGGTGGGAGGAGAAGGAGATTATATACCTATCACCACACTGCCACCACCAGACTGGTTCCTGCATTAAGATGGGCAGCGATGAAAGCCATTTTAATGTTTCAGTAGGAAGTGATGGACAAAGTCACAGGACAGTGTCCACAAACCACAACCTTTTTGAAGAGAAAGGAGAGCCGAAGCGGTATCGAACCGAAGTCCTTCCGCTTACCAGCCTAATGCCTTACCGCTAGGCCAAACCAGCTCACAATGAAAGCCAAATACCGTAAGTACTGTTTTTATAACTTTTATAGAGATGTAAATTTTTCACCATTTCCAACTGGACATGCATTTTTTTAGCACCCCCTCCACTGCACATGATACTTTTTCATATATATATATACCGATCAAAGAGTCTGTGTGTCCTACTAAGGTGAGTACTACGTTTGGATGCATAGTAATCATTTGATTTCATCTTGTTCTTAAAAGACAGGAATTTGCTCATATTTTGAAACAGACCCTTATAATGATTGGGATCTGGGGTAGTTGCTTATCTCGCAGGCATAGCATATTAATAAGCATTTGCTTGCCGACCGATCCGGCCCACTGATTTTAATGTGAGCAAGTGCTCTTTGTACACGTTAACGGCAATCCCGCCCCGGTTATCAGATTCATGCAATTTCATTACTGTACTGTTAGTAACCCGGGAACCAGAGCAGACGACGCTTTTGTTTTGAAGCACTGCGTGCAGCGTAACGCCACGTGGCCCAAACTCCAAGCACTGGTTTACGACATCCTTCCTTCAACCACTGCCGTATTTAGTTACGCCATAGGGTCCAGAAAACTGTCAGTTAACGAGCAGTTTTTTGTTGGTGCTCAAACAGTAGTAAGTTTGTTACAAACAACTCAAATAAAACAAGGCGCGTCATTTATAGCCGCCAACAAAGTTTACACCAGCACAAATAAAACCACAATCGTTTGAATCGAGACGGAACTCTCTTTTTTTACCCGGGGTGGATGCGTCTCATGTTTACGAGCGTGCTTTGGCGCTAGGTTGCTTCTACAATCATATTAGTACCCGAACATTTCGGACGGCGCTGACTTCAGTGGCGTAACTAAATCTGGCAGAGTTTGGAGGAAGGTGCCGGAAAGCGGTGCTCGGAGTGTGCACATGGCCTTCACACAGCCGACCGGCGATAGCCGCCGGTGCGCGCCACTTTCAAATCTGTTTTCTCCCTTAATATTTTTACCGCTTGTTTGTTTACCTACTCTTTGTTTACCTAGTCCTTTTTATGCACCCAGCCATGTGTAATATAATTTGGCATCTATTAGATCTTAGAATGTGTACGTGTTGTTTATTTAGACGCAGGATCGAGCTTAAATCAGTAGCCGATGCCTCTTTCTTTTATGTTGCTTTACGTCCACGGAAGCGAGATGGCTTATTAGGGACGGGGACAGAGTGGGAAGGGGACGAAAGAGTGAAGGCTCGACCGCGGAAACCGCCCGAAAAAGACCGGAGAGACCGTGGACCGCCGCCAGAACAATGGAAGTGTTAAGGCGGTGTCCCCTCGCCATTGCCCAGCGACTTGTGCACTCACTGCGCAATTGCTGTTTCAAGTGCTGTGCTTGGGGAGAGTCACAATGTCCGTTGCACTGCTGTTGACGAACAACTTGGACAACCCAAAGCAAAAGAAGTCCAACTTTCTGAGCCCAGCTCCACCTCCCTACTCATGATCTCTTTTGGGCTAAGTTTCAAGGTTCCAGGCGAGATCAAAAGATCAAGAGATCTTAGAGGACCTTCAAGTTAGCCGATGCCTCTCTAGGTCTATTCTTTTTATAGCTGACGTCTGCACGGCGCGTTCCGTACTAGTGAATAATAGTGAATCGTTGTTTTGACTCGATTAAAGTAATTCTGTGTCGATCAATGCTTTGTCAATATTTTGCTTAGCTGACTTCATGTTTAGTGTTTATTTTGGGTTGAAATTAACTTATTTTGTGTACTGTAGAAGCTAAGTTGTATTCATAGACTACTTGATATCACTTTATCAGCGATGCTGCGACTAGATAACGCGCGCCAGGCGAAAGTTCGCGCCGATTGTTTTAGTGCTAGTCTTTGAGTGTGTCTTGCTTCTCATACAGAGCGTTGCATTGTAATTCTTATGTACCGTTTTAACCGTGGGAGCGTGCACTTTATTCTGACACATTAATATTTTGTACATTGTGTTAGTTGTGATTTAGTTGTCCGAATCTGTTTATAGACAGGCGCAAGCCACGTTTCCCACTCTTGTTGTAAATAAAATAAGTCATGTGTGTACATTTTGTTTATACGGTTTAAAAAATTGTAGCTTTTATTTGATGTTTTTCATGATTTAATTAGTTTAGTTATTGTTGAGGAAACTGTGTTTGTGCGGGCCAAGGAAACACAATTGTCAGCCATTTTGTGGTCCAGAGGGCCGATTTGATTGCAGCGATAGCGTGTGTTCCTTGCGGCCCGCGCCGCTCTCTTATCTATGCGTGCGAGTGAGGATTTTGGGTGTGCTGAAAATTGTCTGTATAATAAAACCTGATTGCCGCTGTACGCCTGCTGTGGTCTCCATTTTTGACAGACTCCGTTGCCTGTGTCCTGTAGTCTACCACTCCACACCATTACATTAATAGTCGAGTCAATACAAAATCTATTTTATGGTTTGTGTCTGTTTTAGGGTGATGGCTTACAAACAATGACACAACTTATATTTTCGTCTTTTGGAACGTTCCAGCGAAGTGTTTTGTGCACACCATGTCAGAGACATATTGGCACCATTTTTAAAATCAGAAATATTTCTGTTGTTGTAAACAAAACAAACAACAATGAAAAATGCATGGTAATATTTGTTGCTATTTTTTAATTGCGGATAAGGAAAATCAAATTTTTAAAAACACTTTCGGAGATAATTATGTAAAAATAAGCAATAAGAACGACAAAAGATGCACAGTTACAGATTATGACATTTTCTAGATATGACTAGCATCTTATGACTTCTACTTCAGCTCACTAGTCCGCCCGTGTTTTAGACGAGGGTTTGGGTCATTCAAATTTCAAAAATAAAATGCTTGGTAAGCTTCTATTCTTTTCGATTCGGCATGAGACGGTTGTCGGGGTTTCTTCTATTCATTCGAGGTAAAAAATAATAATTTATGTTGCAAAATGCTGGCAGCCTAAAATAGTACTCCCTTTACTAGCCTGAAAGACAAGTGCGTGTGGGAGAAATGGGACCGTGCAGTGCACGACGCGGAGAGAGGAGAGCGGGAGCAAGCAGGGAGAGTGAACGGTGGGACACACAGGGGTAGACAGACGATGGGAGGGGTGGGGGTGGGGGGTGACGAGGCAAGTGCAACGATTGACGTACGGAGCCTCTCACGGCTCCTACAGACAGCGTCGGCATCGCCCGCCACCCAAACAGATGACGTGATGTCTGGGGCTTCGCAGACAAGACGTGACGCCACACACATAGCGAGGCGCCCTGACCCCCAACACTACCATCACACACACACACACACACACTAAAAAACGTTATTACCAATAACTTCCAAACAAATGCTCAAGTCAGTAAGTCTGGCACGTACTGACGAGATCCTTCCCCCCCCCCCTTTTTTCTTTCTTTCTTTCTTCTTTTCTTTGTCTTTTACTTTCAGTACAAGACTGCCGTGGTGGATACTGATAGCCTACCAAACTATTTGGCGTTTGGGACAGGGACTATGACCCAGATAAGGTGACGACAGTGCTCTGTATCTCGTACTCCGCATACAGATCGGCTGCCGAACTGAGAGAATAATGACTAATCCATTGCTAATCATTTTTACAGTTGAAGCATTTTTGTTGTTGTTGGCAGTGAACTTGAACTAAGTATGCTTTCTCGAAAAAATAATTGGGACACGTGGCAAAAGCTGTATGCATGCGATTTACCGGTAGCACTAACAAACATGGCTATAAATTTCTTCGCCATTCTTTTATCCCCAACCAGAAAAAAATGATCAGACTGACCCCCCCCCCCCCCCCCCCCCACGTAAAAATGTACCAAATCCTTCCTGTAATACACCTGAGTTTTGGTGAGCACACTCTGTCAAGAGTGCTTGGTTAGCTGGTGCTTTGAGCCCAGTTAGCCACAGCCTTGAACCGTCGCGCACGATACTAGACAAAGCCCTACTCATTTAGAAGTGGAAGAAAACCGTCATTTTTCTTCAGGATGTTACGTTGTTTCGAAGAAAAAAGAAATGAAAAAAGAAAGACCGGTCTGTATACGTGTGCAATCCTATGAGACCCAGTATGAATTATCATGTGACTTGAGCCCCGGGATTTTTCGCCTAATGTGCACAAAACCAATGTGAATTAAATTTGTTTTGCCGATCAGTTTTGAAGTAACAAGAATAAATAAGGGATAACAAAAAGGGAAATGAGTTTATTCTCCGTGAGTATTTTTACATTAAAACACGATATTCACCTTATTGCTAACATTCACCTGATCACGTGATACCTGTATGTTCACCCTACCGCTCGACGTCTCTGCGACAGCGTTCAACCTACCGATGTCTGTACAGTTACCCTGCTGTCTCATGTCTTTACCTTCATCCTATCGCCTGATGTCTGCACAGTCACCCTGCTGTCTCACGTCTTTACCATCATCCTATCGCCTGATGTCTGCATCTCGCACCCGGTCAAACTTTTATTGTAGTTTTGGGGCATTCAGATACTTTGTCAGACTTTTTCTTCACAAAAGTTGATTTATCGAAAATGATTATGCTTATTGTTGTCTTCTTGATGATGAATGGTCTTTTTTGTTTGGTGACTTTAAAAAGGGCACCATCTGCTCGCTGTCTCATGTCTTTACCTCCATCCTATCGCCTGATGTCTGCACAGTCACCCTGCTGTCTCATGTCTATATCTTCATCTTATCGCCTGATGTCTGCATTGTCACCCTGCTGTCTCATGTCTATATCTTCATCCTATCGCCTGATGTCTGCATAGTCACCCTACTGTCTCATGTCTAATACCTCCATCCTATCGCATGATGTCTGACAGGTACCCTGCTGTCTCATGTCTTTATCTTCATCCTACCGCCTGATGTCTTTGCGACAGCATTCACCCTGTCGCATGATATAAAAAGTTTCGTTTTAAAGAGATGTAAACACACACACACACACACACACACACACACACACACACACACACACACACACACACACACACACACACACACACACACAAACAAACAAACAAACAACAACAACAACAGACTTGAACAATGTTGCGTTCATAAAAAGATAAAACGATCAGTTTAATAATGATCATTTTTTAATGGGACACGGACAAAACAGTAACAACAAGAAGAACAAAAACCCACGGCAAACGTTCGGCAGATTGGTGCCCTTTTTAAAGTCACCAAACAAAAAAGACCATTCATCATCACGAAGACTGATAGAACGCGCACAATACTAGACAAAGCCCTACTCATTTAGAAGTGGAAGAAAACCGTCATTTTTCTTCAGGATGTTACGTTGTTTCGAAGAAAAAAGAAATGAAAAAAGAAAGACCGGTCTGTATACGTGTGCAATCCTATGAAGAATGATAAGCATAATCATTTTCGATAAATCAAACCTTTGTGAAGAAAACGTCTGACAAAGTATCTGAATGCCCAAAAACTACAATAAAAGTTTGACCGGGTGCGAGATGCAACCCAGACATCAAAAGTGTCTAGTGTGGTTTTTTGTTATTGTTTTTGAACGATTTGAACAATAAATGCATGAGTGTATTTTTTGAGATATTGCCTTTCATCATTTAAAAAGAAAAAGTTACTTATCGCGTTACTGTGTATGACAATTACTGCGACCCAAGTATGATGAAAGCACTTATCATTTTAGCTTTTCTATTCGTACGAGCCGAAGCAGCAATACTGTGGAAAACGGGTATAGTACAGACGTATGAAGAAACACTTTTAAAATGAATTTAGTTTTGTACAATTGCATGCCCGAAAATCTTCGAATCCTTTTAGTTTCTATGGCTATAATCCTTGTATTATACGCAGCTCCATGCCTGGTCAAACCATAGCTTGCGCCCAAGGAGAGCTGACGGATTATGCTGAAACCAAATTGACTGCTAGCGTTCTGAAACCAAATTAAAATACGCAAAAAGTTCAAAAGAGCGCTGATATGTAATAAAACGATGATATATAAAAAGTGACAACTTATCTTTTAGATAGTACTGGAGTTTGTTGTAGAATTAACCCAGCTATATTGTCCGTGCGTGTGTGTGTGTGTGTGTGTGTGTGTGTGTGTGTGTGTGTGTGTGTGTGTGTGTGTGTGTGTGTGTGTGTGTGTGTGAACAAACTGAACTGATTTGATCAAGTTATGTCATTGTTTGCGTTGTGATGGCTGCTTCTGCTTGCTTTTCCATGTAATGATTGGTAACCACCATAAGGTATAGAAATAATTATGGGTAGTGTGATAAATTGTTTGCCCGTGTGCTTGCACCTTCATCTGTTCTAATAATCGTTGTTTTATTTTTTATGATCCCGTCTGATGAAATTTCCCCATATGGAATGAATAGTTTTATTGAATTGAATTTAATGACTCCGTTTTTTGGAAACACACACACACTCACACACAACTTGTGTCGTGTGTTAATTTTGTTCAGCTGTAGGAGTTCAGTGTTTTGCTATAAAAAATAAAAATAAATGTATCAGTCAGTTTATTGTGCAGATATTCCAGTTCATATTCATTTTGTATCTTCGTCTTCTTTTTCTTTTCCTTCTTTTTTCTTCTTCTTTTTTTTAAGTTACAAAGAAGCGCATGTGTACAGGCAAAGCCTGTTTCTGGTTGTTGTTCGTTGATGTCTGAACTATGTGGGAATATAGCCTCACGTCACATTCAACCTTCCAACATGGGACAGCCTTAAGCAAACACACACAAAGTTTCAACGCTGGACCCAGACAGATTCTTCGGACTCCTGCAGCTACAAAGCCTAGCTTTTCACTTGACGGTGCCTTGATTACTTTGTATGATCTAGAAATTGCAAAATGGAAGTCCTACCACACACAGCTCTATTTGTGACTGAAAGCATAGCTATGTGTCGCTGCATCACTGCTGTATGGTTTGTATGGCGGAAGGCGTGGCTGTCAGTCGCTTATTTATGGTAGGTATACCTATGCCGTTGGTGCGGCAGTGTCAAGTCGATATACTTTAATCATCCCTCACAGGGCAATTCAGCTAACTACTAAAGGCTTTTATTCAAAGACACGAAAAAACATTAAAGCAACATCAAAAGCATTTTAACGATAAAAAGTTAAAAAGAATGCTATTGATTATAACAATAATAAAAGTATTTATAAAGCACAAAATCGTGTCCGTGGAGACTATTCTAAAGCACATGCACGCACGCGCACGCGCGCACAGGCACCAGCGCACACGAGCATACTGACTATACAAAACTTAATTTACACACAACTTAAAACGGGCAGCAAACAATGGATGAAGACAGCAGCACGGAACGGAAAACATGGCAAGGTTTGGGAAAAGAAATGTTTTGAGGTTTGACTTGAATGAGTCCAGAGAGTCACTGGACACCAAAACAGAACCAAACAGCTGAACCTAAAGCAGGTAAGTGTCCTACATCTCATTTTCCACCGTTTAACTGTTGTTTAAGTGTGGTTGAAAAAGGGGCCTACCCCGAAAATTCGATGTTGTGTTTTGTCGTAATAAACAGCGTTCTTTTTAACCTTTTGTATGTGTTTGAGTCCAGAGAGGGTTACGACAAAATACAACATGCGATTTTTCGGGGTAAGCCCCCTTTTCAAGCTACAAAACAAAACTTCAACAACAGTTAAACGGTGAAAACTGAGATGTTAGATACATATCTGCTTTTGGTTGAGCTGTTTCGTTGTTGTTTTGGAGTCCACATGCTGAGGATTAAAATTTGATAACTTCTGAGCAAAAATGTGAGGGAGGATGCATGGTATTATACGCAGAAGAGAGGTCGACAAAGAGGATTAAAGCATGATTCTGCGACAGCTCCAAGTGCTTATACAACTTATCCAAAAGGAACAGCATGGAACCTTCTCCGTTCCATTACTTTCGGTCTTGTCCCAAAGCTGCTTGGTGAAGCCGAGCCCGTCGCTCCCATTAGTGGACGAGCTTAGCATTAACTGGCTGGTCGTGTCCATTCCTATGGGAGACACTGACGGCGCGTTCAACTGAGCTTGGGACACTAGCTAGCCTCGTTGGACGGCGATGTGTCTGGACAATGGAGGAGTGGGGGAGGGAAGGGGATCGCCTGTCGATGTCTTTTTGGAGATGCGGGTGGGTCGGCTGGCGATGTCGTTGTACATTGAAGGGGCGGGTGGGTCGGCTGGCGATGTCGTACATTGAAGGGGCGGGTGGGTCGGCTGGCGATGTCGTTGTACACTGAAGGGGCGGGTGGGTCGGCTGGCGGCCAAAAAGACATCGACAGGCGAGGTAGGGTAGAGGTCGGCTGGCGCTATATTTATACGTGTGTGTGTGTGTGTGTGTGTGTGTGTGTGTGTGTGTGTGTGTGTGTGTGTGTGTGTGCAGAGCTCAGGAGCTGTGTGAAAGTCGAGGTGGCCGTCCTGGGCTTTCCGTCCTTACGAGTCTCATGGTTTCTGTGCACGTAAGCAACACTGAACCATGCTCACACACTGGTCTCAGCTTGTCCCTAATATGTCAACAGACATCCGAGGACATTAAGCAAGACAACAGCAGCAACAACACTCTGTGTGTGTGTGTGTGTGGGGGGGGGGGGGGGGGGTGTGTTGGTCGTATTTATGCGTGTGTGTGTGTGTGGGGGGGGGGGGTCGCCTGGCGCTGTATTTATATGTGGGGGAAGGAGAGAGGGGAGATGGTGATGATGTGGGGCTTAATGTCCTCGGATGTGGGGAGAGGGGTCGGCTGGCGCTGTATTTATACATGTTTGTGGGGGTGCGGGTGTATTTATACGTGGGGGGGGGGGGGGGGGGGGCGTCTGGCGGTGTGATGCCTTTGTACATATGAGGGCGAGGTGGGGGTGGGGCGCTGGCGGTGTCTTTGTAGGTATGTGTGTGTTTCGGGGGTGGGGGAAGGGGGGGGGGGGGGGGGGGGTCGGCTGGTGATATCTGTATACGCTGGGGGGGGGGGGGGGGGTCGGTTGGTGGGTAGGCTGGCGGTGTCTTTACTTGCTGGAGGGGCGGGTGGGTATCTCAAATATCTTTGTTGGCATCAAATACTAAGTATTATTCTTAACAACACTAATATAAAGGATGGGATACTAAGCTCATTTGCTACTGCCCTATCGTCGATATTTAAACGCAGTAGTGTGCATTGCTCTTACATTTGACTTTTCGTGGGGGGTGGGGGGTGGGGTGGGGGGTTATATCCGCGTTCAACACAAAAGGGTACGATTTCAGTTTTTAAAATCCCAAAGACTGGTCAAACTGTTTGTATGTGTAGTCTCATTCCAACGTGTTTTCTTGTATGTGCGAACTGATACAACAGTTTTCCCAGAGGGATGACTGAATTAATTCTATGACAGGACTGTCGTGTAACTTGGCAAACGAGTGACAAGTGACCCTAACTATGCATATACTTCAACCTGTATTTTAATCATCTACACTGATCCCAGGATTTAAAAATGTTCACAGTCTCCTAGTATCCATACACACGTGTACGACCCACATCGCTTATCTTCCAGTGTCCACACACAAGCGTACGACCCACATCGCTTATCTTCCAGTATCCACACACACGTGTACGACCCACATCGCTTATCTTCCAGTGTCCACACAAACGTGTACCACCCACATCGCTTATCTTCCAGTATCCACACACACGTGTACCACCCACATCGCTTATCTTCCAGTGTCCACACACACGTGTACCACCCACATCGCTTATCTTCCAGTGTCCACACACACGCGTACCACCCACATCGCTTATCTTCCAGTGTCCACACAAACGTGTACCACCCACATCGCTTATCTTCCAGTGTCCACACAAACGTGTACCACCCACATCGCTTATTTTCCAGTATCCACACACACGTGTACCACCCACATCGCTTATCTTCCAGTGTCCACACACACGTGTACCACCCACATCGCTTATCTTCCAGTGTCCACACAAACGTGTACCACCCACATCGCTTATCTTCTAGTGTCAATACACATGTGTACCACCCACATCGTTTATCTTCCAACGTCCATGTACACATATAGCACCTCCATCGTTTATCTTCCAGTGCCCTTCACACATGGCTGTACCAACATGGCTAATTTTCCACACGTGTTGGTACCAACATCATTCATCGTCCATTGTCCATTCACACGTGTCACCACTAACATCATTAATTTTATCGTCCAGTATCCATTTACACGTGTCACCACCAACATCGTTTATCGTCCAGTATCCATTCACATGTGTCACACGAACATCGTTTATCGTCCAGTATCCATTTACACGTGTCACCACCAACATCGTTTATCGTCCAGTATCCATTTACACGTGTCACCACCAACATCGTTTATAGTCCAGTATCCATTCACAAGTGTCACCACCAACATCGTTTATCGTCCAGTATCCATTTACACGTGTCACACCAACATCGTTTATCGTCCAGTATCCATCTACACGTGTCACCACCAACATCGTTTATCTCAGTATCCATTCACAAGTGTCACCACCAACATCGTTTATCGTCCAGTATCCATTTACACGCGTCACACCAACGTCGTTTATTGTCCAGTATCCATTTATACGTGTCACCACCAACATCGTTTATCGTCCAGTATCCATTTACACGTGTCACCACCAACATCGTTTATCTCAGTATCCATTCACAAGTGTCACCACCAACATCGTTTATCGTCCAGTATCCATTTACACGTGTCACACCAACGTCGTTTATTGTCCAGTATCCATTTATACGTGTCACCACCAACATCGTTTATCGTCCAGTATCCATTTACACGTGTCACCACCAACATCGTTTATAGTCCAGTATCCATTCACAAGTGTCACCACCAACATCGTTTATCGTCCAGTATCCATTTACACGTGTCACCACCAACATCGTTTATCGTCCAGTATCCATTTACACGTGTCACCACAAACATCGTTTATAGTCCAGTATCCATTCACAAGTGTCATCACCAACATCGTTTATCGTCCAGTATCCATTTACACGTGTCACCACCAACATCGTTTATCGTCCAGTATCCATTTACACGTGTCACCACCAACATCGTTTATAGTCCAGTATCCATTCACAAGTGTCACCACCAACATCGTTTATCGTCCAGTATCCATTTACACGTGTCACACCAACATCGTTCATCGTCCAGTATCCATTTACACGTGTCACCACCAACATCGTTTATCTCAGTATCCATTCACAAGTGTCACCACCAACATCGTTTATCGTCCAGTATCCATTTACACGTGTCACACCAACGTCGTTTATTGTCCAGTATCCATTTATACGTGTCACCACTAACATCGTTTATCGTCCAGTATCCATTTACACGTGTCACCACCAACATCGTTTATCGTCCAGTATCCATTTACACGTGTCACCACCAACATCGTTTATCGTCCAGTATCCATTTACACGTGTCACCACCAACATCGTTTATCGTCCAGTATCCATTTACACGTGTCACCACAAACATCGTTTATAGTCCAGTATCCATTCACAAGTGTCATCACCAACATCGTTTATCGTCCAGTATCCATTTACACGTGTCACCACCAACATCGTTTATCTCAGTATCCATTCACAAGTGTAACCACCAACGTCGTTTATCGTCCAGTATCCATTTACACGTGTCACCACCAACATCGTTTATAGTCCAGCATCCATTTACACGTGTCATCACCAACATCGTTTATCGTCCAGTATCCATTTACACGTGTCACACCAACATCGTTTATTGTCCAGTATCCCTTTACACGTGACACACCAACATCGTTTATCGTCCAGTATCCATCTACACGTGTCACCACCAACATCGTTTATCGTCCAGTATCCATTTACACGTGTCACCACCATCACCATTAATTTAATCGTCCAGTATCCATTCACACGCGGCACACCAACATCGTTTATCGTCCAGTATCCATTCACACGTGTCACCACCGACGTCGTTTATCGTCCAATGCCCATTCACACGTGTCACACTAACATCGCTAATTGTCCAGTGTCCATTCACACGTTTCACTTCAAATGGCTAATTGTCCAATGTCCATTCACACTTGTCGATTACTGTCCAGTGTCACGTGTTACCACTCACATCCCATTCTTCCAGTGTCACGTCATGTGTTGCCAATCACAATCTATTCTCCCACTCACGTGTCGCCACCAACACCCCATTCTCCACTCACGTGTCACCACCCACACCCCATTGTCCCAGTGTCACGTCACGTGTCATAACCCACACCCCATTTCCCCAGTTTCACGTAGCCACTTAAACTCTTTTCTCCTGGGTGCCCCGTGCCACCATCCACTCTGGTGCCACATGTCACCACGAACACACCCACTCTACCAGTGCCACGTGTCGCCATCCACACTTCTCCTACTCCAAATGTCACATGTCACAACCCCACACTCTACTCCACACCCAGGTGCCACATGTCACTACCAGCACACCCACTCTCCCAATGTCTCGTGTCGCCATTCACACCCCGACTATCCAAGTGGCGTGTGTCTCCTCCCTCTCCCAGTGCCATATGTCGCCCCACCCCCCAACTCTCTCAGTGCCATACGTCGCCCACCCCCCAACTCTCCCAGTGCCATATGTCGCCCCCCCCCCCCCCCCCACTCTTCCAGCACATGTCGCGCCCCCCCCCCCCCCCCCAACTCTCCCAGTGCCATGCGTCGCCCCCCTCCCCCCCCCCAACTCTCCCAGAGCCATATATTCTGGGTATACGTGTCGCACCACCACTCTCCCAGTGCCATGAGTCGGCCCCCCACCCCGCTCTCCCAGTGCCACGTGTCGCACCACCGCTCTCCCAGTGCCATGTGACACCACCACTCTCCCAGTGCCATGTGACACCACCACTCTCCCACCGCATGTGTCGCCCCCTCACTCTCTCAGTGCCACGTGTTGCCATCCATACTCCATTCTCTCTGTGCCCTGTGTAGTCCCCCCTGCACACCCGCTTACTCTCCCAGTGCCACATGTCTCCATCCACACCCCAATCAATCTCCCATTGCCACGTGCCATTAACCCCCCCCCCCCCCCTCTCAGTGCCACGCCATCCCCACCACCCCGCCCCACAGTCCCAGTGTCACGAAACTGAACGATTGTACTCACCTATTATGATAGCCGGATCATACTGGCCTCCCTCGGGTTTGATCCACATCTCCACGGTAAAGTGGCGGCCAGGCAGTGATCTGCCTGGGGACACTAGTGAAGGCGGCTTCAGTCGCATCACCTCCTGACCACTCAGGTACACGGCTCTTCCAAAACGGAGCTTTCTGTCCATGTCCGTGGTGGAAGCATGGGCGTTAGGCGCCGCTGTGTTCCGAATGACACCCAAACCCAACTCACCTATGTGTGGTGACACACCGACTGACGCTTTGCTTGGAACGTCATCAGTATGTGGCATGGCACCAACCGAAGCGTGGTGCACGGGCTGCACGTCTCTCACGCTGTTTTCAGGGTCTCTAGACAGGCGCGGCCCTTGCGGCTTGGTGCCGGAAAATGGACAATGCTGTAGTTGACAGCTCGTCTCTCCTGATCGTCTCTCACGTCGGTGACGAGGATGCCTGAATGTGAAGTAGTGAGGGTGTGTAGAACGATAAATCTTGTACTGAGATCTGGCGTGATGGACTTGCTGGAATGTAGCGGCTGTGTGTTCCACGTGCCTCCTGACATCCCCCACTCCACTTTCACTGGCGTCTTCAGCATCCCACTGACTACGAGCTAGTGAAGGGACTGCATGCTTGTCTACGCGCCCCACAGTGGCCAGCACACCTCTGCTGCCATCAGCCCCTTGTGCACGCACCACACGTTCCATCTTCCCTCCAACAGGCTGAGCACGATTAAAGACGGCACTTCTCCCATGCTGTAGGTTGTTGGCAAGTTCTGAAACTTCAGTTAAAATCTTTTGAGCATTTTCCACGTGCAGTCTGCCACCTTCATTTTCTGTTTGTTTATTCCCTCTTTCTGGGTATATCTGTCTCTCGTTGTTGTTGTCAGTCCGCCATACTTGAGTGCTTAGACCTCTATCCTGTACATCTTCTATCATTTTGACAGCACCTGCTTTTGTCTGACTTTCCTTGTGGACTGCACTGGGTCTGTGAAACTGACTGACCGTGGAGGTCCCGGTTATGTAGTCAGCCCCGTCACAGGGTGCGCTGAAAATGGGACTGAAGCCCACGCTGCCCAAGAAACTGACCGTATACCTGGGAAACCGAGTTGTTGTACACAGTCGATCGCGTCTCCGCCGCTCTCTCTGGGCCTGTTCACGTTGCGTCTGTTTGGCCTGAAGAGGTTCTACCCACTTGATCTTTGCCTCGGCCTTCGCCTTGGAGTGGAGGCCGGGGTCAGGGTAATAGTGGGAAGGACTGTCTAGGGAAGGACGAGGTCGCCGCGGTCTCACTATCAGCTCACCGCGGGCTTGATCCAGCAGTGGCTTGCTTCTTTCCATGAGTTTGGCAGAACTGTCAGCAGACCCGGGCCGGTCTTGACTTCCTGTGTGACTGCGGCCTTGTGTCCACACTGTCTCTACAATGACTTCGCGCTGACTGGAGACTGCACTTGCTGATAACCACACGGCGTTTGAGGACAACAGACGCCAGATGACTGTGTGAAAACGAGGTGGGTTTGCACCCCGGGTTGTGTGGATGAGACAGCAATAGAAAAAAGCCACGAGAGGGCTGTGCAGCAAGTGTCCGCTAAACAATGCGCGCATTTTGAGGTCCCGCACACATCATCGTACATTGCCTCTGCGCTGACCGCCGGCCTCACGCTGCTGGGGACGGCTGGTCCAGGTGCCGCCACCTGCTGCCCGAGTCGCACTGACGCTCACTCCTCCATCAGCAATTGGCGCCACGATCGTCCATACTCTCAGATGGCGGCTGCAGGCAGAGATGGAGCGGGCAGATGCTGTTTCTTCCGTATAGTGCATGGGGCACACGTCTGATGCACATCTAAAAACAACCGGAAGTGCACATTGCTCTGCTCCAGTCCTCATTTCAGCCAGGGCTAACTTTGGTCACCGCCTGCTCACTTGGTGCACCCGACTGACGCCACATCGCAACTATTCCTTCTTGCGTCAGCTGGCCGTTTGTTTCAATCGTATCAGCGATATACGTTGCTACCTCGGTTTCAACAACAGTCCTTCTGACGTACTGTCCAGCTGATATACACTGCAATTGCTAGACGTAAATGACTCTAGCTGCTGACTGACCTGACATGGGGTTTGCGGCTCTCAGCTATGCTGTCCACGTCTGTCACGATGTTGTCCACACGGTCCGTGTCGGCGATGTTGTCCACAAGGTCCATGGTGGCGATGATATTCACGTCTGTGTCGGCGATGTTGTCCACGTCTGGGTCAGCAACAAGTGCGGGGCACTGCAGGAGAACGCGCTGTGTCGGTGGCATGATGGTAGTGGGAGGACCTATTGGAAAATAATAACACAGTAGCAATGCACAAGGCTGGCTTAAAACCCACTCATCCCTGGCTTTAAAAGACATGCTGACTGTGAGGTTGAACAGGTGCCGTCTCAGAAATAAGTACTGGCGGACAACGCCAAGAGGGCATGCACCCACTCACACGCTGAAACCTAGGCCAAGGAGGCTAAGAGAGCAGACGGGGCACACACGAAATCTCTAACGTGTTCGATAGCGTAAGAAAAGACAGAAAAGCCCATTCACGCTACGTTTTCCCTCGCTGTACAACCGGCATCGCGCGCGCAAAACAAATCACGTGACGGTTTACAAGTATTGACATGAGATGTTTTCAGGGCTCTCGGCTTTTTTTAATATTTCTTTTTTACCAACTGCAATGACCGAAACTGCGGGTTCCTTGTGATGGTAACCCCCACTTCTCCTCCCCCCCCCCCCCCCAGCCCCCCACCCCCACGATGACCATAAGCCTCGTTGTTCTCGTCAACTGCAAGTCATGGAGACAGCTGCAGGTCATAAAGACAGTCTTTGCGAGTCGTAAAAACAAAGGAGACAGGTGCAAGTCACAAAAACAGCTTGTAAGTCACGAAGTCAGATGCAAGTCACGAAGACTGCTGCAAGTCACGAAGACTGCTGCAAGTTACGAAGACAGATGCAAGTCACGAAGACAGATGCAAGTCTTGATGACAGCTGCAAGACGTCAACACAGCTGAGTTGTTCTTTGCTAATAGTGACAGAGTAGAGGTAAACTGGACATGTCAACAACATTAAAATGAAGCATTTTACAATGCAATGTTACTGTAGTATCTGTTTCGCAATACCAAAAATGGTGTAGGTCTTCACACAATAAATGATACACTTACACAGCGCCTACCATGCAGTCATAGGCGCTTTACAGTGAAAAAAAGACATCCATATAGGACACACACACACACACACACACACACATACAGAGAGAGAGAGAGAGTTGTAGGGGTGGGGATGAGCTGGGAAAACCACCCAAGTCGCGATAAAATAGAAAAGACAAACGTGAGAGATAATTTCATTAGCCGAGTTGCCACAAATTTGAGAAAAGTTAGGTTCTGAGCTATAATTTGTTTTATGTTTTTTTGTATTTTTTTAGCTATAATTGTAATTTATTTAAACACTTTTTTATGTATATGTCTTACGTTGAATTATTATGCATTTTTAATTTAAATTGTATTTATTTACATGTTACACTGATGGTCTGTTTCAAAGCAAATTTCCTTTTACAGGAGAATACAAAAATATCTTACTTTTTAAAGGAGAAAGGGTTGCACAGTATCTGATAGAGTAAGGCAGTTCATTCCAAACTTGGGGTCCAGAGCGAGAGAAACTGCGGAAGCCACGCTGTTTCCTGTTGTACCTGTTCACTTTGAATAATCTCGTATGAGAAAAGATCGAAGGGTGCAGATGGTGTGTACACTTGAAGAAGATCCAAAAGGTATTTAGGAACAGAGCCAGTCATTACTTTAATACAGAGAAAGCACGCTGTACATCTGATATGCAACTCGGCCGGAAGCCAGAGAAGTTCCTGAAGGAGAGGTGTGCAGGTTTGCCTTTGAGTGGACCTGAAAAGTAGCCTAGCTGCAGAGTTTTGGACTGTTTGAAGAAGTTGAATGACAGAGTGTGCAGAGCCAGTGAGAATGGATTTACAGTAATCAAGCCCGGAAAGAGTACAAACGCTGACAAATGTTTTGGGTTGCCGTGACATATTGGTGGATCGTACCAGAGCTCCTAGATCTATGCTATTACAGCAAGCAATAATAATAGTAGTTTTCCTACTCCACCAAAAAAAAACCCAACAATCAAACAAACATAAAAAGCATAAATTCTAATTTTGGAACAAAGCAGATGAAACCGGAGCGATGCACTGAAGTTAGCCGTGACATCTCACATTTCTGTATGTTTGTTTTTTGTTTGCTTTGCTTTGTGTTGTTGTTCATCGCGTGATCGTGTAAGGGAAATCCCTGCCTCTAATCTCATCAGTCTGTCCTTGTATACCGAGAAATGTCTGTGTTTGGTGTCGGCAGGTTCACTATATCGGCCGAACAGCGGGTGTAACAGAAGACGGTAGACTAACGGCTGAACTCTGGGTGTTCCAGAAGACGGTAGATTAACAGCGAAACAGGAAGTGTTCCAGAAGACTGTAGATTAACAGCGGAACAGTCAGACCAGCAGCGGAACAGTGAGTGTTACATATGTGTGTTACAGAAAGACGGCAGACTATCGGCCGAACAGCGGGTGTTACAGAAGACAGTAGACTAACAGCGGAACAATGAGTGTTACAGAAGACGGTAGACTAACGGCTGAACTGCTCTGGGTGTTCCAGAAGACGGTAGACTAACAGCGGAACAATGAGTGTTACAGAAGACGGTAGACTAACGGCTGAACTGCTCTGGGTGTTCCAGAAGACGGTAGACTAACAGCGGAACAGTGAGTGTTACAGAAGACGGTAGACTAACAGCGGAACAGTGAGTGTTACAGAAGACGGTAGACTAACGGCTGAACTCTGGGTGTTCCAGAAGACGGTAGATTAACAGCGAAACAGGAAGTGTAGATTAACAGCGGAACAGTCAGACCAGCAGCGGAACAGTGAGTGTTACATATGTGTGGTACGGGAAGACGGCCTGCTGAACGCAGACGGGAGTGCTAACCTTCGCGCCACCGGTTACCTGGCCCAGGAGGCGGCAGGCCTGGCTGAGAAGGAAGCAACCAGAGGTTTTTGTGCTGTTCTTGACGCCCCTCCAAGTGGGGCTGAGTGCGGACAGCTCAGTTCCAGACAGCGACGGAACAGACCACACACACACACACACACACACACACACACACACACACACACACTATATACATACACACGCGCGCGCGCGCGCGCGGGAGAGAGAGAGAGAGAGAGAGAGACTTCCATAGGAAAAAAACTGAAATAATTTTGTTCAACTGTACATGCACACATACATAAAAACATCGCAAACATAAAGTTCCTCAGTAATAGGTAAATCAAAAGAGGAAGAAAAAAGACGAGGATTTTGTTTCCATTTTTTTTTTCTTTCTTCAGTACAGTGTTCATACGCAAACGTCTGTGCCGTTGCCCACAGTAAGCTCCATGTTTACAGAACGATATGACGTCAGAAATTCCGGACAACTTGCGGTACAAATGAGTTATGAGACTCCGAATAAGATGTGCAAACAAGGTTTGTCGCCTAGGAGGGCAAAATACCCCACGCCGTGTGCGCAGTGATACTGTAAGCCACAGCGTTATATTTGTGTGTGTGTATATATAGAGAGAGAGAGAGAGAGGGAGAGAGAGAGAGAGAGAGTCCAAGCATGTTTTGTTTTGGAAACGTTTTACTCCGAATTTTCGCCCTTGAGGGCTTTGTCAAGGCCTGCCCGGTCGGCTTGACTGATTCCTACCCAGAGTCACAGAGAGCCTTGTTTATATATATATATGCACACTTTGTCTGGTTATTCGTAATAATACATTAACACACTTAGTTTGATCGCAAAGAGATCAATGAGACAGAAAACGCAGGATTGACAAACATTCAATGAAGTTTTGAACACAGAAATCCCATTTTTCACAACACACAATCGTTAGTCATAAGACATTATACACGCACAAAAACAAAGACCTCAGTCGTCTACTGTAACTTTGACCTGGCATGCGATACACGGTTAGTTAGTTAGGTAGTTGGTGCTTTGAGCCCAGTCAGCCACATAGGGCTTTATCACAGCTAAAAATCAACTTCATTTCCTACTTATTCATAAGACAAATTTTAAGACGTTTCACATAAAAATTAAAGCAACTCTTTCAAAGCGTTTCACGGAAACATTTCATATTTCCGGATGGATACACGTTCCGAAAGAGTGAATACAAAGATCTCTTTTCGAAATATTTCTTCCTGATCTCCAACAAGCCAGCACATTCAATCAAGATATGAGAGAGAGAGAGAGAGAGAGAGAGAGAGAGAGAGAGAGAGAGAGAGAGAGAGAGAGAGAGAGAGAGAGAGAGAGAGAAGTGAGGCGAGATGGGGGGGGGGGGGGGAGAGAAGAGCAAAAGAAGAAGAAGAACATCCGACCTTGGAAAAGGAAGAAGGGTTCCAGTTCCAAACATCCAAGGGGATGAATGGGAAAACCGGAGTACCCGGGGAAAACCCCATTAGTCAGATGCAGTGAAAACCTTATGATATTAATCTTGATGAAGGTTTCACTGCCGTCAAAGCTCAGGAAAACCAAACAAACCAAACAAACCAAAGGGAGAGAGAGAGGGGGGGGGGAGAGAGAGACCTACACACGCGCACATACACTCTCACACATGCGCATAATTATACGCACTATTGCAGTACTGTGGTAGGCTACAGTGAAGGCATCGGAGCGAGTGGGAGGGAGCAAAAAGCCTACATATTCAACAGCATATTTACAGCCACGTAAAGTCGAAATAGACACTAGCCAAGTGACAGCCAAGTATGGTTATTGTCTTTCATTCATTCCATTTGGTTGCCTGCTGCCGAGTTTATCAATCAACAATCATGTGTGTGTCCATGTCTTTTCTGTCATTCACACTGAACAATCGGTTGCATTTTTGGACATGGACATTTCCCTGAAACAGGGAAAACTAACAACATCCATTCATTACAAAGCAACCGAATCTCACTCGTACTTGGACTACCGTTCTTTTCACAGTCCTAGCACGAAAAATAGCATCCCATCTTCTCTCAGTTTCTGAGACTTCATCGCCCGTGTTCTGACGACACAGACTTCGAAGAAAAAGCAGAGGAAATGGTTGAATTCTTCATCCAAAGACACTTCCCTGAAGACATAGTTAGCACTACTCTTGAGAAAGTCAGAACCATTCCACGGCAGCAAACTCTACAGCCCAACGACAAAACAGCCACCCAGAAAAGACCAATCATCAGTTTGTTGTACCACCCATCCACCAGCCGGGTACGCAAAATCATCCAATCCAATTGGAGCCTTTTGCAATCACGCGCCGAATTAGCAGCTATCTTCAGTCGGCCACCACTCATCGCATACAAACGCGACACTAATATCCGTGACATGCTAGTGCGATCTAAGCTGCGTCAACCAGCCACAAGAACACCAGGGACCACTCCATACAATCAAGCAAAATGTGGAACATGTTCTTTCTTCTACACCAACACCAACGTTACTGACCCTAAGTCCCAGATGAACATCACGAAGCAGTTCAACTGCCTGACGTACAACATTGTATACGTCATTCATTACACCAAATGCGCTCAACTCTGCATCGGTGAAACTGGACGCACCATTTACACCCGCTTCAAAGAACACCATGATGACATTAAACACCGGAGAGACAAACCTGTTGCTAATCACTTCAATCAAAATGACCACACCATCCACAGCATTCGCGTAAAAGGACTATGGCTTCTCTTCACAGACAGTGTGAATGACAGAAAAGACATGGAATCACACTTGATTGATAAACTCGGCAGCAGGCAACCAGGTGGAATGAATGAAAGACAATAACCATACTTGGCTGTCATTTGGCTGGCGTCTATTTCGACATTATGTGGCTGTAAATATGCTGTTGAATATGTAGGCTTCCCTGCATTGCTTAGCGTTCTCGTGAATCGTTTTCTTCTTATTGAAAAGGGAGTCCGATTTGCCCCAAACCGTTGGCCAGCTTTCCCAGGTATGGGGCAACGTACCCCGACATGGGGCAACGTACCCCGACATGGAGATACTTACCTCGACATGGGGCAGGTTGGTCCCTGTGTCACTAGGTCAGCTGTGAGCCAAGCTGTTACAATAGCTTTGTCTTTTATCAATATCACAAAGTTAGCAAGATATTGACGCTCGGTTTAAACCATGAACTGTTCCTCTAATTCTATTAAAATATTCTTCACACTGCTTTGAGAGCAAAAGAGGGCCGACTGGCCCCGGTTTCCCCTAGTTATAGAACAGGTGAGTCTTGAGAGCGGTTTTGAAAGAGGCAGAAGAATCAGAGTGGTGAAGTGTTTGAGGCAAACGTTTTTAAAAAGAAGGGCCAGCGAAAGAAGACTATCTTTCACTAAATGTATCGCCCTTATAGAACCGCACTGGCTGACTGGGCGTAAAACACCAATTTCCTTACTTCACAAAATGTTTTTTGTGCTTACACAAGGGGTGACAAAGTACGGATGTCGGATGCGGACCGTAATTGTCTGGTTGGAGTATAAGGTTGAAGGAGCTCAGATACCGAGGGATGTGCCACAGGTGGAATCGAAGCAGATGAGATTTTGTATTGACAGCGATGTGTCACTGGTAGCCATTGAAGTTTGAATAATAATAAGAATAGATCATTCTTGTAAAGCGCTATATATAGAAACGCAGGTGAATCAGTTGTGTAAAGTTCTAAATTTCCTCAGTAAGATCTGTTCTTTCCTGACTGTTGATGCTGCAAATACATTGGCTGTAGCCTTCATTCTATCCCGTCTTGATTATTGTATTCCTCTTTTGGCTGGCCTTCCTGATCACAAACTCGCAAAGCTTCAACGCATACAGAATAGTGCTGCCAGACTCGTCCTCGGCGTGAAAGCACTACTCCACTCCTGAAAATTCTTCACTGGCTGCATGTTAAAGCCAGGATAGAATACAAAGTCTCTACCCTTAGCTATCGATACCTCAACTCTGTTGCGATCTGTGCGAGCTTTTCCAACCCTCTGGAACTCTATTTTTAGACTCTTCCCTCTTAGTTGTTCCGCGATTCCCTCTGAACACTTTCGGAAAAAGATCGTTTTCTGTGCCACTTGTACACGACAGACAGAGCCAATGCCTAACCACGTTTAAAAACAGCTAAAAACGTATCTGTTCACAAAACGCCTGTCGTAGAGGAGAGAGAGAGAGGGGGGGGGGGGGGGGAGACAGAGAGAGACACAGACAGACGAGAAAGGGTACAGAACAAATAAATTGTGTATAATTATTGTTTTATTACTAGTTTTAAATTTGTTTTATCATTTTTATTTTATTTTTTGAAAACAACCTGTAAACATTGTTCTAGTTATGCTGCTTTTATTAGTCTGTGATTAGAAGTGACTGTTGCGTAATGTTTTAATAAGATACGTGGGCTCAAAGTGGCATACTCCGTTACGGGTGCACACGTGGGTTCGCGCGTGTAGTGTGTGTGTGTGTGTGTGTGTGGTGTGTGTGTGTGTGTGTGTGTGTGTGTGTGTGTGTGTGTGTGTGTGTGCGTGCGTGCGTGCGTGCGTGGTGCGTGCGTGCGTGCGTGCGTGCGTGCGTGCGTGCGTGCGTGCGTGCGTGCGTGCGTGCGTGCGTGCGTACGTGCGTGTGTGTGTGTGTGTAATGCATTATTTGCAGATTGTTTTAATGCCTTAATTCGTATATGTATATTCTACAGGCTATGTTTTAAAATCAATTTTAAATATTCGTGTATTAGTATATGTATAGAGAGAATGACATTTTTTTAAACTCTTGTTTTAGGCTTATTTAAGTAACATATTGATGTGTGTTTCTATTACATTTGTTAATTTGTACAGCGCTAAGAGTTCATATAATTGTTGTTGATAATAAATCATGAACCGGTGTAAAGGAGTTTTGAATGTGTGATTCGTCCGGCCATTTTGCGATTGACGGGACTATAAAAAGCCCAAGAACACTGTCTGTCTGTCTGTCTGTCTGTCTGTCTGTCTGTCTGTCTCTGTCTCTCTCTCTCTCTCTCTCTCTCTCTCTCTCTCTCTCTCTCTCTCTCTCTCTCTCTTCTCTCTCTCTCTCTCTCTCTCTCTCTCTCTCTCTCTTCTCTTTGTGTTGGGTTTGTGTTTTGTGTTGTGTGTGTTGTTTGTGTGTGTGTGTGTGTGTGTGTGTGTGTGTGTGTGTGTGTGTGTGTGTGTGTGTGTGTGTGTGTGTGTGTGTGTGTGTGTGTGTGTGTGTGTGTACCTGTGTTTGCCTGTCTCCTTTATCTGTCTGCCTCTCTCTCTGATGGCACTGAATCCAAACAAAACAAAAAGCATATTGATGGCGACGAGACAGAAACAGCAGAAATAACAGCTCCCCTTAAATTTAAACTTCGAGACAACACCAATAGAACAGGTTTCAAAACATCACCTACTTGGAGTAACTGTAGACGAGGAGCTAAAGTGGCAAACGCATATTAACAATATTTGCAGAACCGTTTCTAGAAATATTTTTCTTTAAAAACTAAGCCAAATTGTCATCCATAAAGAAAAATTTGCCTCTTTTTTTTGCACACATTATGTCACACATAAACTATGTTTCAAATTAATGGGATGGATGTGCCTGTGTGCACATGAAGCAACTGTACTCTCTCCACAAACGTGCCATAAATTCTTAATGCCAAGCCCTAATGTGGATGGACTACAATCAAAAGTGCTGTGCTCTCAAATTACTCCCTATTACTCAACAAAAGTGTTCTAATGTATAAGAAATCTTTTATACCCACTGCTGTGTAATTTAGATTTAGTTAAATGAAGTGTTGTGTGTTTATGTGTGTGTGTGGTGGTGTGTGTGGTGTGTGTGTGTGTGTGTGTGTGTGTGTGTTGTGTGTGTGTGTGTGTGTGTGTGTGTGTGTGTGTGTGTGTGTGGTGTGTGTTGTGTGTGTTGTGTGTGTGTGTGTGTGTGTGTGTGTGTGTGTGTGTGTGTGTGTGTGTGTGTGTGTGGTGTGTGTTGTGTGTTGGGTGGCTGTGGTTGTCTGTGGTGGTGCTGTGTGTGTGTGCCGCGCGCTTCGAACGTGACAACAATGTGTTTGCGGGTGTATGTCAGTGGAAGAAGCCGGGGCGGGAGAGGGGGGGAGAAAATGTGAGAGTGAGATATATACATATATTTCTTTTACGTTTTATTTTATTTATTGTTATTTTAAATGTACCTTTTTGAGTCTTGAGCCCATGTGTCAAAGGAAAATTATCATTTTTATGCTTTGCATATTGATGAATAATAAAGATTTATTTGATTTGATTTGTTCACGGCAAAGCCCCTCGATACCTGAAAGATCTCATGATTCCTTCTAAGAAGAACGTCTTTACGTTCATAGGAATAAACAACTTTTGCCCAGAACAAGGACTGATATATTTAAAACGAGTTTCTCCTTTTCAGGCTCTTTAGCGTGGAGTAGTTTACCTCATCATACCTCCCCGGGGAGCGGGGATAGCTCAGTGGTTAGAGCGCCGGACTCGTGATCGAAAGGTCCCGGGTTCAATTCCCCGCAGGAGCGGCGGGAAAATTTCTTCTTCAGGGTCAACTTTCAGCGCTGACTCTTATTTCGGTATCCGTTCCACCCCCGTGTTCCCGTGTTACCGCAGTAGCACGTAAAAAAACCGGTCATTCTGCCAAAAGTGCAGGTGGCAGGTTACAGCTAAACACACACGTACCCTACCTATGTGGCTTTAAATGAAGTGACACTGTAAACTGGTGCATGGTTGTATGGTATAAAAAGAACTTGCGCCGAGACCGCAGAAGGTTCATATAGCACCAGCCATGCAACTACCAAATAGCACTGTCAGTACACAACCGCTATGAAAGGAATGAGTTACTCATTTAGAATCGCATGCAACAAAAGCACAGTGAGTCTGCTCGAGAGCAGAGAACAGCGCTATATAAAAGTGATCAATAATGATAATCATCTCAGATACCCCATGGAATTAAAAACATTCGAAAGGAAAGCATTTCAGGCACACACTAAGCCACCTTGATACCTTTTTCTTCCATTCGCCCGACACCTTGACACAAAATGTACTGTATTTTTTCCCCCTTGCGTGTTCTTGTCAAGTTTTGCATTTATATTTCACAAGAAAATCAACTTTCAATATTCGTATTTCCATGCGTTATTGTACCCTTTTCATTTTCCTTGTGGTCATCATTTTAATGCTGTGCTCTCAAATTACTCCCTCTAGACAGACAACTATTACTCAACAAATAGTATGAGTGTATGTGCCGCCGTTTAACTTCCAATCTTGCTAGATGTGATCTTGTTTTTTTACAATATGCAATAGATAGAGAGATATTTCGCTTTCCTTTTTTAGTGTAAAATGATTTTGTAATCTCTCTCCTGAAAATTCAGATTTGCATCTGTCTTACTTTACTGAATTTGTATGTTGCGAAGTTTTAGACAGTAATAGTTTTTTTCTTTTTTCTTAAGATGTGTTTTAGTTTGCCGCAATTATTTGTATTCTTGTTTGACGTATTGAGTGTTGCTGTGTTTGTCATCAGGGACAGATTTGTGAAAAAGCCGACTTGTGCTCAAATCTTTATCCTTGTGAAAGATAAAAGACTCTCTCTCTCTCTCTCTCTCTCTCTCTCTCTCTCTCTCTCTCTCTCTCTCTCTCTCTCTCTCTCTCTCTCTCTCTCGACGTATTTAAAACTAGCATATCCTTCGCTGGAGCGTCCCTCTGGAACTCCCTGCCTCAAAATATAAAATATGTATTTCTGTTCCTTGTTTCAAACGTAATCTGCACAAATATATGTCTGAGAATAACCTTTCGTCAAATTTGGACAGATTTGTTTGAATCACGAGTTTGCCTAAAAATATGAGTGTTGTATACAAGTATGCCCATGAAAGAAATTTAATTCTGATGTTTCTGCACATTTGTAGGAACTGTGAAACTGCATTAATCAATTGCTTAATCGTGCTTATAATATTTGTTTGTGGTATTGTCGCGTTTATTTGTGTTTGTTAGCAAGGACTGGCTGTTAGATAGGTCCAAATGGATCTAACGCTAATGTCCTTGAGTATTAAAGTTTTCGAGTTCGAGATATAGAGAGAATATCATCATGTGCCAAGCTGACAGGTGTGTTTGGTTGTTATTGCCAAAGCAATCGATGCCTGCAAGGCTGAGCGGGTCAGGCCGCTATGTGCGGAAGGCGGGTGGTTGCCTGGCCCCCTGCCGATTGCTGGTGCACTCCTATACACTTCTCACCGTCCCTGGGCCACTGCCGGGCCGGGCCTCAGACACCAAAACTGATTCGCCGACACAGGAGCTGGCGGCTTTGCTTACCCCAGTACCCTGCAACTGGGTGAGGGGGGGGGGGGGGGGGGGGGGGGGGGGGGGGGGGGGTCTTTCTCCATGCTACCGCTACAAATGGCAGCCTTTGTGAAGGCTCAGCGCCGTCTGTGTTTGCCCCACGCCCCAAGCCGAACATGAGGGCGGGCATATTGTCCACCCCTTACCTGTACTCGGCATGGGCTCGCTCTTTTGAAACCTGAACTCAGACCGAAATCAGCTTGATTGGGCGCATTTTACAGATTACATTTTCGTCAGTTATATTCGCTGATTTTCGTCAGTTGTTGCGATTGAAGTATTTGTTGACTTGAGAGTGCTGACAGCCACTGACTTTGCCGCCTTTTGTTCTTGTGGGGGGTGACTACCTGTTTGGGCAGACTGGCACTATTTGATATACAGATTTGACTGACAATTTAGATCATGTAATGTGCGACCCAGTTATGGCAGATTCCCATATATGATCGTGTAGTGCGTGACCCTGTTTTGGCAGACAGACTGACTGTTGTGAACTGACTTCAATTGTAATAATTATACTTATATACACAGCAAATATGGCGATTGCTGTGATTGTAGGCTGATGGAATTAATATTGTGATTAATATGGATTATGATGGCATTGTGTTAAATAATGGATAGTTAGCTGTGTGTGTGTGTGGGGGGGGGGGGGGGGGGTGGGTGCAGGTGGGCAATGCGATATTTCTTAATGTGGGTGTAGGTCTGACTGTGTTTGTGGGAATGTGAGCGTTGTTTTGGCTGTGAACAGAAAGGCAGTGGAGGGTAGGAATATGAGTCATGACTGTGCATGTACTTACTCGATCTCAGAAGCGGGGGACAGAGAGGTACTGGTGGGGACCGGAGAGGTAGGTCTACTGGTGGGGAACGGAAAGGTACTGGTGGAGAACAGAGAAGTACTGGAGGGGAACGGAGAGGTACTGGTGGGGAACAGAGAGAGGTACTGGTGGAGAACAGAGATGTACTGGTGGGGGAAAGGAGAGGTACTGGTGGGGAACAGACAGGTCCAGGTGGGGAACGGAGAGGTACTGGTGGGGAACAGAGAGGTACTGGTGGGGAACGGAGAGGTACTGGAGGGAGACAGAGAGGTACCGGTGGGGACCGGAGAGGTACTGGTGGAGAACAGAGAGGCACTGGTGGAGAACGGAGAGGTTCTGGTGGGGAACAGACAGGTACTGGTGGGAGACGGGGAGGTATTGGTGGGAACCGGAGAGGTACTAGTAGAGAACAGAGAGGTACTGGTAAAGAAGGGAGAGATACTGGTAGAGAGCAGAGAGGTACTGGTGACGCTACACTGCCATCATCAGAACAACTCCTGCATTAAGACGGGCAGCAGTGTGGTTCATCTGAATGTTTAAGTCAGTGCGTAGGAACATAGTCACGATCAGACAGTGTCCATGAACCACCGATTCTGACTTTTTTTTTAAACGGCCCGTGCACCCGGCACCCTGGCTATAGCAACCCTTTCGCTGAGCAGAGAGACCAAGCGAGACCGAAGCGGAATCGAACCGACACTGTCTGCTTCCTGACGTCTTACCGCCGGGCCAAAGCGCCCCACAGTTCGTGTCTTTTGAAGAAGCCATACGCGCGCGCGCACTTTGCCAGACATACAGGTCATGTCGAAAGTGTGACCCTGCTTTGGGAAACATACAGGTCTTGAAGTAGTAGTGTAACCCTACGATCATGTTTTGTAATGTAATACACCGTTCTGGTGGAATAAAAGATGTAATACCATTCTGACGGAATGAAAGATCATATTTTTCATAACCATAACATCGTTCAGACCCGAATGAAAGATCACGTTTTGTAATGTAACACCGATTCCACGGACCGAAAGACCGTGTTTTGTAATGTAACCGTTTTGACGGAATAAAAGATCAACGATCATAATTTGTCGAGTGACACTGCTTTGGTTTCAGCCTACTGACAGACTGACGCCTTTGTTTTGTAATATGACACTATTGTGATGGAATGATTTGTAATATGAAAGATTTTGTTAGACTGACAGATATGCGATCAGGTTGTATCAGATTGGCACTGTTCAGGACAGACTGGTACTGTTCAGGTTAAAGACCTGACTGACAGGTTGACAGGTTAAAGATCATGTTTCGTACTGTAACACTGATACATATCACGCTTGGTAGATGATATTTGGCAGAAAGAGAGACTGCTAATCGTACAACGTAAGCGAGATTCTGCAAACAATCAGACAAGTCACAGGTGCTTTGATTATTTCTGTATGGAAGAAAATTAGTTGTTAGTCGCTACGAGTCCTGTTCATGATACCAGTAAAATCTCTCTGACTGGAGCTAGGCCTATTAGCCACAAAACAACAACCACCTGGCCTCCATTGCGGGACTAGAGCTGTGGCCCAGCCGCACACGCCCCACCAGGGCACCTGGAACCCTGGAGGGTCCGTCAGAGAGTCCGTCCTCGTGCATGCATTTCACCAATCACCCCCTGTCTTTCCAAGTATTCTTCTATCATTTTAGGATATCTGGCTGACAAAAACAAAAACAAACAAACAAAAAAAGACCCAAAACTCGACATGCCCAGATAACCATATTCTACATCTTCTGAACGAATTAGCACTTTTAAACCAGTCAAACTTAATATGTTGGTGTATTGTGTTAGTTGTTAGTCAATGCACTTGGTTTCAGAGAGTTAAAACAGACATGATCTGTAATGGCAACTATACGCTTAGTTATTACCATCTGTAATGTTTAGTGATAAATGCAAAAAAAATTGATTAAAAACAGCAACAATAATAATAACGTACACTTATCATGCGCTCATCAACGCCCTGAGAGCTCACATGATACATATTAACCTAAACACAATATTCTATACACACGTATAAAAACAATAAAGGCATTATATGCAAAACACACACACACACACACACACACACACACACACACACACACACACACACACACACACCACACACACACACACACACACACACACCACACACACACACACACACACAACACACCAAACACACCACAACCCACCCCCACACACCACACAACACACACACACACACACACACACACACACACACACACACACACACACACACACACACACACACACATAAATGACTGTAGCAGAAACTGGGTATTGATATTAGTTGGGGCGGAAATATTGTGAGAAGAGGAAGGTTTTCAGTTTGGCTTTAAAAGATGACAGGGTTGAGCAATGTCTAAGGTCTTGTGGGAGTGAATTCCAAATGTGGGGTCCAAAGCAAGAGAAAGTGTGAAAGCCATGAGTCTTGCCTTTGTATTGCTGGATTTTCAGCATGCGGCTGTCAGAAGAAGAGCGTAGTGTACGAGATGGAGTGTAGACATGTAGCAGTTCAGAGAGGTAAGCAGCAGAACATTTTAGATGAAAACATACAAGCAACTTTATATTTAATACGTTCTGAAATGGGAAGCCAGTGCAGGTTTTCCAGGAGAGGTGTTGAGCGGTGGTGGCGGGTTGCGAAGAGAACGAGTCTTGCAGCAAAGTTTTGAATTTTCTGGAGACAGAGTTAAGTGTATCCATGAGGAGACAGTTGCAGTAGTCAAGCCGTGAGAGGATATAGGAAGTAACAAGAGTCTTGGCTGCATCTTCAGTGAAAAACCTGCGGACTGAACTAATGCGTTTAAGCTCGAAATAAGCAGTTTGACAGATTTTTATGACGTGCTTCATGAACAGGTTTGAGTCAAGAATGACTCCAAAGTTCCTGGCAGAACCAGAGATGGGGATGTTGTGAGAGCCAAGAGTAATCGAGCCAGGGAGGAAAACGGTGGAAGGTTTCAAGGAAGACAAAAAGGAAAAGAGAAGAGCTTCTGTTTTGTCGTCGTTCAGTTTGAGCTGATTTTCGGTCATCCATGTTTTTATGTTGTCTTGTGCATGCATTGAGTTCTTTGGTGAGGTTGGTCACTTCACTGAGAGGACCGGATTTCTGGAGCTGTGTCTCATCCGCGAAAAGCTGATGATTTACAGAGTGGTTAGCTATGATATCGGAGAGAGGCGTAGTGTACAGAACGAAGAGAACGGGCCCCAGTACTGAGCCGATGAAGTGTGATGGTGACGAAGACGATAACTCGAAGACGAGTGACTGAAGTGGACTGATGTCTGTTGGGAGATATGACTAAAACCACTGGAGTGCAGTAGACTGAATGCCAAAAACAGAGTTCAGGCGGGAGAGGAGAATTTGGTGGTCAGTAGTGTCAAAAGCTGCAGAAAGATCCAACAAAAGAAGAACAGAAATGTTGTCATTGTCCAGAGCGGAGAGAATATCTGAGCTGGTACATTACCGAGCTGGTACACGCTGAGAGATGGTACTGCTAATTCGTTCAGAAGAATGGATATGGTTGTCTGGGTGTGTCGAGTTTTTGGTCCTCTTTTGTTTGTAAACAGCAGAGACCGCCAAGAATAATCTCACGGGTCAGCTCAGACTACGAAAGAGAAAAGAAGAAGAAGAAGAAGAAGAAGAAGAAGCTCAAAATGCTTTACAGTTTCCACGCCAGTACACCAGAAAATGGAGAGAGAGAGACAGAGAGAGAGAGAGAGAGAGAGGGGAAGAAAGAAAAGAAGAAGAAGAAGAAGAAAAAGAAAAAAGAAAAAAAAGGCTCTATCGAAGTACACACAAGGGGAGGGTGCGTGTCAGCGTGCAGGTGAGTGCGTTGGTGTCTTCTGATGATCCATCAGATGGGTACTGCGGACGCAGAAATACTGGACACCCAGCGGTTTCAAACGCTTCTCTTTTAAAACGTGATGTACAGTTGAAGGATTTTATGTACCTTATAATTACTCGCGAGCCAGGCAACAGTTACCGTAAGAGGTTTAGTCTCTGTTGCTGTGTGAGGTTTAGATCTCTGTTGTATGTGTGTGACGTCTGACGATGTTTGGTTGCTTGAGTGTTGCTTTAAGTCCACAGAAACAGTAGGCTTATTAGGGACGGGAGCCCAGGACGGCCACCTTGACTTTCACACAGCTTCTGAGATTGTTGTTGATGCTCCTTTTATATTGTATTCTTTTAATAGCGTTGCTTGCTTGACCTACTGTCGTAAATTCTGCCGGTCTAATTTCCACCGTCGCGGTTCATTAAGCTTCATTTTTCTCTGTCATCTCTCCACTTCCCTGCAGTGGGCTACTGCTACCGCCAAAAATGTGAGGTCTGTTGCGGCACGTTTTGTCACTGAAAGTGTTTGTGTATCGTGTGTGTGTGTGTGTGTGTGTGTGTGTGTGTGTGTGTGGTGTGTGTGTGTGTGTGTGTGTGTGTGTGTGTGTGTGTGTGTGTGTGTGTGTGTGTGTGAGTGAGTGTGAGTGTGTGTGTGTGTGAGAGAGAGGTGGGGGAGGGACGGAGTAATAGTGATGAATAGTATAAAAAAATTTTTTTAATGTACAATGATTACAGTGTTCAGCACCAGTGGTGTGAGAAAAGTTGAACTCACAGATTCTTTTGAGAACTTGATGACTCCATCGATTAATTTCTGTTTTTGTTTGTTTGTTTTTTAAGTTGTTTTGATCTTCTTTCACTTTTAACTTTACCTCTCACGCTAGTGTGTGGTGCAAGCAGCAAGGCCAACACTGGAGTAAGCTCCTATAATTCAGTGCTCCCGATAATGCACAACTGCGGGTCTATTACGCACATATTTGAATTTTGACTCGCAGATTAGAGATCCGTGAGTCATCTTGACGCACACATATTTTCAAAGCGATCGAGATAGTCGACGGTTATTTAGCGCATAGCGAAACAAGATCGGCAAGGTTCGGAACGCAAAACTCTGCTTGCCTAACCACATTCCTGTCCGCGATGCTGATTGGTTTAAATGTCATTTCCGGCAGTTGTATTTCAAAGCTGATTGGTCAGAAATTCACTTCCTTTCTAAGCTGTCACTTCTGGTCGGAAATTCACTTCCTAAGCTGTCACCTCCTTTCTACGCCTTTGTTTTCACTTCGGCTAAAAACATGTCGCTTTTACCTGGCTTACACGTGGGAAGAAGCGCTCGGCAGCAAAGTCTGATGAAAATATTATCGTTGAGGGGGAGAGAAATATTTAAAGCAGCTCAAAAAGATCCTAGCGCAACCGTAGTCGCTAGTTCGACTGGCGCTGCTGTAGAAGGTAGTGTAAATGCGACTGAATTTTGGCAAAGGCGAATACAGCCTCCCTCATTTTTACTACTGCTCAGTCGCAAAATGGAGCTTGCAATTCCACAGTGATCTACTCTTCGCCCTGGCAGCCAAATGATTTATTATAATTACCGTTTTTGCGACAATTACTTTTGTACTTGCTTTCTTCACTGATGTGCCATCGGAAAAACCTCGAACGAAACCATGGCTATTCCGATAAAATAAAATAAAAGTCGGTAAAGGAAGCAAACTAAATTCTTTTCTTTTTTTATGTATCATGTACTAAATAACTGTAAATGTGAAGATAGTAATTATGGATCATTTGTGGAGTAATTTTGTTGTTGTTTTAATACAAATACGGTTGCTACGGAATATTCATAATTATAGGCTACTTCGGTGTTGTGACCCCCAGTTTAGGCTGTTTGACCCTTAAATATTTTGACAGGGGGTCATTTGGACACTCACTTAAACTTTCTATGGGGAGCACTATTAATTAAAGAACAAATATTGGCGGCGTTTCTTTGTCTGTAGAAGGATCAAAGTTGGTGTGACGGTTTTCAGAAGTTCAACCGCAATGTCTACTTGGCCTGATAGTCGCTGGGATAATAATATTTAATAATACAGAAAACGTGTTCCACAGATATTGTGCTATAAACTTCACTAGGCGCTGTTCAATGAAACATTTTGACAAAAACAGTCATCACACCCAATGTCAAACATGTGTTTGGATCACACCCAGTGTCAGTCCACGTTTACTTTTCAAACCGTACCAATCATTCAATCAAACATATCTACAGGACGTACACAACACACGATCGGTCTCTATATAATCATATTCGACATAATCACAGACATATAGCAATATAAGATATTTCAGATTAACACTGGTTGACGAGAGGATAACACAACACAACGCAACACACGCAGCACAACGCATGCACGCACGCTCGCACGCACGCACGCACGCACGCACACACACGCACACACACAGTACTCAAGTTTCTTCATCGTGTGACACATTTTGTTTATTTCTTTGGATAACATTCAGAAACATTCTCTCTCTTTCTCTGTCACGCGCGCGCGCGCGTGTGTGTGTATGTGTGTGTGTGGGTGCGTGCGTGTGTGATTTCTGGGCATATTCGATTGAATGTCCGTGATGAACTGTTCTACACTTTTGTTAATAACCTCTTGAGCCGAACACTTGCTGCGAGTAGGACACTTGCTGTGGCGTCTTAGTGTTTCAGCTTTCGCTGATCTTCCAGCATCCAAGCTAGCGCGCGAAGCATGGGAAAATCGATGGCTCCCTCCTTAGCCGAGGCCCTCTCCCCCTGCTGCTGCAACCGGGGCCACTCGTGGACTGGATAAGCCGTCAAGCGGCGGGCCGAGGATTACGTATGTGTCAGTAGCGACAGTTATGTCCCTTTGGAGGATGACTCATCCACGGTTTATAGGTTGCAAAGGTCAAGCCAGTTACATCTCTCCGGACACTATTCGCCCGCATCGAATCTCACTTCGTGAGCCACAAAACAAGCAGCCGACCCTTCTCTCCACAAAACAAACTATCAGACCAGGAAGGAGACGTCAGTGTGAGCCGTCTGATAGAGAGAGTAGGGTGCAGAAAAGGGGGTGGAGCAGGGGTCAGAGAGATGGGAGGGCATGTTCAACGGTCTCTGACAGGGACTAGGGATGGCCGTATCAAGTTGGTCACCTGCCGGTATGCTTCATAAATTTAAGGAGAGAGAAAGAATAGAAAAAAGGTTCGCTTTGCACGCAGTCGCTGCCAGCACGTTCGCACCGAACCGGCCCTACCTCTCGGCCTCTCTGCCACGAAAATACTGCATTTACAGCGACCAGCCTTCAAAGCGTGTTCACAGTATGCGCCCCTGTCTGCCGGACTAATGGACTGAGCTTTGAACATGCTTACTGGTGGGAGTGGTATGGTTGTGAGAAGTCGATTGTAAAGCGCCACTACTCGTGTAAATAGTCCTTTTGATGTTGTTGTTGTTTTTGCTCCACCATTCTATAATGATATTCACGCTAGCAGCCCATGTTTCCACCATTCTATAATGATATTCACGCTAGCAGCCGTACTGAACAATACTTTTGCAGCTTTCATGTCGCGGAGTTCAGAACAAGGACAAGGATATGTCCGGAAGACGGAAAGATTGTATGATGCGTGAGAGAGTAGATCGGGTGGTATGCATGTGTATTAGTCATTGTCCTTTACGGGTACCTTTACTACTGTTAACATACAGGGGGAAATGGCTGGGGACGTAACTATTCTGTCAACGAACTGCAGGGGACTGGCGGATGTTGAAAAACGAAATGACGTATTACACTATTTGAAGAAGAAAAAATATAGCATTTATTGTTTACAAGAAACTCACTTTTCAGAAGAAATACAGTCTGATAACTTCAAAATGGGGATATAAAGCATATTTTAATTCTTCAACTTCAAGCAAAAAAGGATTAGCAATACTAATAAACAACAACTTTGAATTCACCTTTGTAAAACTAGTTACGGATGACAAAGGGGATTTCATGCTTCTGCAACTGAAAATAAATGACCAAACATTTACCTTAGTTAATCTCCACAGCCCTAATAAGGACGACCCAGATTTTTACGATCGCGTCATGGGAGAATTAAAAAACACACCTAGCCAAGAATTGATATTAACTGGCGATTGGAACCTGGTGTTGAATCCTGAGTGAGATTCACAGAACCATAAACATATTAATAACCCAAAATGCAGAGAAAAGGTGATTGACATGACGAATGAACTCTCGCTAGTGGATACTTGGAGAGAGCTAAATGCCCGGTGTAAACGATTCACCTGGTGACGCTCACAACCTGTTCTACAGCAGAGCCGTCTGGATTTTTTCTAATTCATGAATACCTTGCCGCAAATGTCATCGCCACTGACATATAACCTGGATATAGGACAGATCACAATTACGTTTAGATTTACTGAAAGAGCTCGAGGTAAAACATTTTGGAAATTTAATTCGAGCCTACTAAAGGACAAAGAATACGTTCGGAAAATAAAGGAATCGATAAAGGAAACTAAACTGAAATACGCTAAAAATGTAGATAGCTTGGGCATAGTTCACGATGATAACATTGAATTTCAAACTGATGACCAGCTATTGTTTGAAGTTATGTTAATGGAGATTAGAAGTGTAACAATTTCATATGCAACATTTAAAAAAAGAAACGAACAAAACAGGGAAGAATCCCTAATTAAGAACATAGAATTGTTGGAGAAAAATTATACTCGAGAAAATGAAGATGGACTAAAAAACAAACAAAAGGAACTGCAGGAGTTAAGAAAAAAGAAAATGGAGGGAATGCTGATACGATCAAGAGCTAGATGGATAGGAGAAGAGGAAAAGGTATCAAAATATTTTTCCAGTTTAGAAAAGAAACACTACACAAGTAAAATAATAAGGAAGATAGAAAAACAAGATGAAACGATTGTGACAGAGCAAGATGACATAGTAAAAGAAACAAAATATTTTTATGAGCATCTATACAAACAAGAAGAGCAAATTAATGATGTTAATTTCGAAGAAATTATCCCGGAACAGGAGAACATTCCAAAACTAACAGAAGAACAATGTAATAGTTTAGAAGGCAAAATATGTAAAGACGAAGTTCTGCCCACATTAAAGCGGATGAAAAATGGTACAAGCCCAGGTTCAGACGGGTTTACGGTTGAATTTTTTTAAATAGTTTTTCTGGAACGATATTGGCACTCTATTTGTGCGTGCAATAAACGAAAGTTTCAGAAAAGAAAGCCTATCCTCCCCACAAAAGGAAGGACTAATTACATTGCTACCAAAGGGGGACAAACCGCGACAGTTTCTAAAAAAAATGGAGACCAATCACGCTGTTAAATGTGTCGTATGAAATAGCATCTGGCTGCATTGCAAACAGAATAAAACGGGTTTTACCAAATACCATTCATAGTGACCAGACATGGTTTATCAACGGTCGATGCATATCTGAAAATATATGACATAATCCATTATACAGAGAAAATAAATATTCCTGGATTGTTGTTATTAATAGACTTTGAAAAAGCATTTGACTCAGTATCATGGTCTTTTATCAAGAAAACACTCAGCTTCTTCAGATTTGGGCCAGATATAAAAAAGTGGATTGAAATATTTTACAAAAATATCAAATCTTGTGTTGTCAACGGACAAGTCTCTACTTGGTTCCAAATACAAAGGGGCGATCCCTCTCCCCTTATATATACCTACTGTGTGCAGAAATTTTAGCAATACGAATCCGTCAAAGCTCTGGCGTTACTGGAATCAAAATAAAAGACGTGGAATACTTACTCTCACAATTTGCAGACGATACATCAATTTATTTGGATGGTAGCAGAGAATCATTTGAAAATGTAATAAAAATTCTTACCGAATTTGCTCTTTGGTCTGGCTTAAAAATAAACTATGACAAATCACAAGTAGTTTGGTTAGGAAGTCAGAAAGGGTCAGCTACAGTGTTTTGCCGCATTTAAAACTCAAGTGGAATCCAACGAGATTCAGTGTATTGGGCATTATATATTCAACAGACTTAGAAAAATTATGGATCTGAACTACAATCCCAAGATAGAACAAATACAAAATCTTTTGAAAAATTGGCAGGGGAGAAGTCTCACCCCACTCGGAAAAGTTACGTAATCAAATCTCTCATGCTATCTAGAACAACACTTTTTTTGTCTCTGCCAAACCCGGGTAATAAATTTATTAAAGATCTGACGCTTTTATTCTATAAATTTATATGGAATGGTAAAAGAGACCAAATCAAACAAACAACGCTGGAGGGAGGTTTAAACAAGATTGAAATAAATGTTTCCATAGACAGTTTGAAAGTAACCTGGATAAGGAAAATGCTGAAAGAAGATAAATGTAGGTGGGTGGCCCTGCTGAAGGAGGATGGCCAGATCTTGACCTACAGAAATACAGTGGATCTAGATTTTTATTTTCTAAGCGCAGTGCTTTTGGCGTGACGTTTTTTTTTTCGTCATTTGCCAGATTTTCAGAAAGGTTCATCCCACAAACTATATCTGAATTTCTCCAAGAAACCATCATATTCTACCACAAAATCAAAATCGAGGGAACGTTTATCTCAAGAAAAGTTTGGCATTAGGACAATTGGACAGATAACAAATGAGAACTTTGAATTTCTAGAGTATAGTCGGTTTACCACAAAGTTTGACAATGATATTAACTTTTTGGAATATTATGGGATGATAAAAGCCATTAAAAAATATAAAGAAAGTCTCCACCTAAAGGATGAACCTAGCCCAAATACAACCGAAGCAAAGCGTACGCAATCCTGCAATCTGAAAGGAAAGGAACAAAAGCAATCCGAAACATACTGCGTCAAAATATTAGGCTGCTGCCGAAAGCGGTGGCAAAATGGAATAACACCTTTCTGGGTCTAGACTGGCCCACTGTTTACTCAAGTTTAAAGAATTCAACCTCCGACACTAAACTTAAATGGTTCCAGTACAGAATACTGCACAGAGTTCTAACAACAAATGACTATTTGTATAAAAGAAAAGTTATTGACACCGACAGATGTAAGTTTTGTAAAACTGAAAAGGAAACAGTAAGACACCTCCTCTGGGACTGCACTTACACCGAGACCTTTTGGAAGCACGTTTTAGAATGGATCACAAAGAATACACCTCATGTACGTTTTCTCAATATTACGGAGCAATTGATTATTTTTGGCGTAAAGGGCGACGTATCTACGGACAAGGTACTTGACCTAATAATGCTGATGGCAAAAGTACTACATCTTCAGATGCAGATGTTTAAAAACCATACCAAACTTTACTTGTTTTTCGAAAGAAGTTAGGCAGAGAGCAGCTATAGAGAAACGCGCCTGGGCGTTGAAGGGAGACCTAACTGCGTATTTTTCACTATGGTCCCCATACTTCCCGCTGATCAGTGACAACAATGTTAAGTGAAAGGTACCCAGAGAACTGCTCACATGCATACGGGCGTGCGTGCGTGCGCGCGCGCGCGCGTGTGTGTGTGTCCGCGCGCGAGTGCGCTGGTGTCTTTGCGTGTATGTGTGTGTGTGTGTGTGTGTGTGTGTGTGTGTGTGTGTGTGTGTGTGTGTGTGTGTGTGTGTGTGTGTGTGTGTGTGTGTGTGTGTGTGTGTGTGTGTGTGTGTGTGTGTGTGTGTGTGTGTGTGTGTGTGTGTGTGTGTGTGAGAGAAGGAGAGAGAGAGAGAGAGAAATTAACACAAACATTTATATATACATGATTGATAATTGCAATGTTTGCGCGGCAAAATACCCTCTGTCATGCACCTGGTGATATGTCAAATCACGCTATTAACTGTAAGTATATTAGCAAAGTATATTAGCAAAGTATATTATTAACTGTAAGTATATTAGCAAATATTATTTTTACTTGATCTGGACACTAGTAACAGTACACCAAAACGGATATATTTGACTGCAAAGAGGTACACAAAATATAGCACTGACAAACAGTCAGTACAGTTTTGAACCCTCGTTGCGACCTTGACACACAGAAAATCCAGTCTTTTGACATAATGATGACG
>JABMCL010000191.1:1382500-1414535 GCA_018857735.1 Alviniconcha marisindica
TATCTGAACATGTTGTGAGCTAAACTGAGCAAAATGCTTGATGCGTATTGCTGATCATACCGAAAATATCACTTCTCAAAACAAACTTTACATAGTTAATTCAGTGACTGCAGTACGCAAAATGACTGCAGTACGTTTTCTCCTCTGGCAAAAAACATACACTACTACTCAGACTTACTCTCTCTCTCTCTCTGGCCGTTTGTCTCAAATGGATCTCTGTGTTCTAAATAACAGTTCAGTAACATATAGGCTATTCACCCTGTCACTGGTTCTACTTCCGCACTGAATTTCTCCATTATTTTGTGCTACATCTCTGGTCTTAGACTATGAATAGAAATACATGAGGATCTGTGTGGAGGTGATCACATTCCTGCAAATACTAACCAGCTATACACACGAAGAAGACACCGCACCAAACAGATGGAGCTTCAAAAAGGCTGACTGGTTGTCCTTCCGTACTTCATGTCAGGCAACACACGGTCTTTGCAGAGTCAAAACCCGCAAACATTCAGAATGTTAGCCCGTTTCGTCCCAAAGCTCGTCGTGTTGTCAAGCAACAAACCAAGAACTCTTGGGGGAATTTTTGTTCTAAAATCAGTTTTGGAACTCAGACCCATACGGTTTGGAAAGCTAGCCGAAAAATAAAAGGTAAAGAGGTTCACATTCAACTGGTCACCTAAAGTCAGATAGTAATTTTATTTTAATGTCCTGTCAACCGCGCGGGGTCACCTCAGGAGAATCAAACCCTGTCAAATTCATAATTCAAAACTCTTCTTATTAATTATAAACCGTTTCTCAAGTCAACCGACAAAACCAGGCCCTTTGCAAACGTAAAACAGTAATGGGATTTTAATATCCTGTCAACCACTCAGGACAGTCAAACTCAGGTCATAAGCAAATGCACATCTCAAAACTACAAATTTTGGAAGAGTTAGTCCCTTCAGTAATATCCCTGTTAAAAGAGCAATTAAGGGTAGGACATGATGGTATTATCGATCATTCCGCCTAATTTATGGCTACCAGATTAAAGAAGAAAAACATTTTAAGAAAAAAGGAACTGACAGACACAATACAAAATTAAAAAACGTGATATAAATGCATAATGGCATTTACCAGTACCATACAGCAGCAAGCTGCACATACCACCTACCAACTAGCATCTCCTAGCTGCTCAACAAGAGCCATACAAAAAAGCCTAACTCTTAACGAAAAGTATTTGATAGTTTTTTTGTTTTTTTTTTGAGGACTCAAAAAGAGTCAGGAGAATGGACCATTAGCAGAAAAATTACAAGACAGAAAGAGCAAGAGGACTAGGCAGAAAAACAAGAGAGGAGACAGGAAAGGGGAATCAAATGACAGCCCCGAGATTCCAGACAGGGAAGACATCAGATATCCCGGCCTCCCTTCGGGGGTCACCTAAAGATCAATGCTACTCTTATTACATAGGAAAAAACAAGTTGCAGTTTTAATAGCCTCAAATAGTTCCAAAAATTCTTCAAACTGAAAACTACTCTTTGGATTTTCAGTAAGTTAAGACTGAAAAAGACAAGACAATTTAACTTCTCGTCTAAAACAAGAGTGTAACCTTCCCTTTTCAGTTACTTAATTGAAACAATCTTTACCGTCATCCGCAAAGTCAGGGATCTGTTGAACGATCGGATGGTGACATATGAAAGATGTTGCTGATAAACGTCGACTGGGTTACAGGCATCAAATGTGTGCAGTTCCAGAAGAACTCTGCCCATCATTCAAGCATAAAGTGCTCTCCATATTCAGCTTTGAATGGCGAAGAGGTTCATGTGGGACTCACACATGAAGTGCTTAGTAAACTGGACAGTAAAGACCTCTTCGCTCTGAGGATGGATCACGTGCGTGTTCACAGCGCCAGATGCACACAATGCATACATGCATACAGTGCATAGCTCACTCATTATATATATATATATATATATATATATATATATATATAATATATATATATATATATATATTAATATATATAGTGTGTGTGTGTGTGTGTGTGTGTGTGTGTGTGTGTGTGTGTGTGTGTGTGTGTGTGTGTTGTGTGTGTGTGTGTGTGTTGATCTATTCACAGACTTAGGAAATTCACAAAATCACTAACAATTCCAGTAAGTTCACAAAATGCCTGTTTCACTCGGGGATTTCATGAATACCCTAAATTTTCTAGGAATTTCATGAAATTCCTGGTATGAAGGCTAGAAATTTTGTACATTTAATTGAGAAAAAAGTTTGAGAGAAAGCAATTATTTTGACATTGATTGACAGTGACATTAACACTCATCACAGACATAAAATCAGATAATAATTATTATTTTTAAAGTAAAATAAGTAAAATGATTAGCCTTGATTCATTTGCTTGTACATGGCACCTAGAACTGAACATTATTTCTGCTTAAAAGCAATTGCAGCGCTTTGTTTGGCATTTTCTAGGACTACTGAAGTTACATTCCGTAACCCCTTGCCCTCTACCCCTCCCCCACCCCCCCCCAACCCCCCCCACCCCAACCACCACACCACCCAACCCCAGGAAAAAATATATACACATACACATATACATATTTATTGCAGTTAATAGTAGAGCCTTGCTGACAAAGCGCTGTTTATGTATATACCTACCAAAGGGAAGGTACTAGATATAGCTGAACCAGAGAACAACGCACTCTCTTTGGTGAACTAGATCTAGGACGTTGCGTGCGTTAATCTCAATTTGGGCAAAGGGGCGGGGCTTATCTACAAGCAACTGAACACGAGTTCATACCCTAAAACATGCAGGAAGTTTTCACTTTCTGAAGCAGCAAATTTCCAGAATGTCCCTTCCATAGTTTCACATGAATAAAAATATTATTTTGTTAAAGTTTTTCCTTTTGGTGCTTCATGACCTTGTCGTCGGGCTGCTCTCCGCTTGGCAGCTTCCACATTGTCTTTTGTGTATTTTCTTTCTGGAAGGTTTTTATTATATTATTTCATCCATGTCAAGAGTAAGTAAGTTGGTGTTTTACGCACGGTCAGCCGGTACGGTTATATCAGGGCGATATCCATGTCAAGAAAAAGTCAGCCTGTGAACTTGAAATTAGAGTGAACGTCTTTTCTCTTCTTTTTTTTCATAACACAAAACCCGTTTTTGTTTTTGTTTGTTTGTTTTTTAAACTCATATCTTTATGTGTCAGAGTGAGTCAGCTGACGTGGGGGTAGGGACAGGGGAGAACGGGAGGCCGGGGGTGAACTTCACTGAGTGGGTCAGGTCATTATGGGCCTCGAGGAAATAACGGGCACCAAAGGATGTGACTTCAGTCAAGATTCCCCTTCACCTTTTGCAGCCCCCCACCTCTCCCGCACGCTCAAAATCGCAAGTAGCATCATATACATTGGCACTTACTACTTATTGACCATGCACTCACCCCTCGATCCAGTTTTAATTGAAACCACCCAGCAGGCACGTGATAGAGTGGCCTTGTCGAGTTTTATGTGACCAAGTTGTGTGTGTGTGTGTGTGTGTGTGTGTGTGTGTGTGTGTGTGTGTGTGTGTGTGTGTGTGTTAATCTGTCCAGCTATGGCAAACCGAAAGTAAAAATACGTGGTGTACCTTTATGACTCAACTGGACATCTGGCATCGGAGTCAGTGACCTGGTGCGAAGCAGAACTGCTGAAGCCAGGGCCACAGAGTTAGAATAGGTAACATCTCTGTATAGTGAGGCCCCACAAAGTTTCATGGGAGCAAATTATTGCGGCGCTTTACTTTCAGTGTATTCAGTCAAGTGTTAAAAAAGAAAGAAAGAAAAGTGAACATCCCTGTCTGTACCTTCGAAATACCTTTTCCGACGTTGGCTCCTTCAAATCCGAGCTGGGGAGACTATGCTACTATTTCTCCAGTTTGGGAACAGAGAATCTGTGCAGAGCGATTGTGTTGTTGTATTTGTACAGCAGCAGGTTTTTAGTTGAAATGAGTTTTTTATCTGACTTCGAGAGGCATAAATCGTGAACAAGAGTGACGCAGTTCAGTAACTGTTTGAAAATAGGCAAGCCTTGGAATGTCGAAATGACTGATGTGTGTGAAACTGAAAGCACAGACGATATTCACAATGGCACTGTCACTGAATTGGCGACCTACATTTCCTCTGCCCGACTCTATGGGAAGTGTGCAGAGTGTGAGTTTTGTTTTTGCGTTCCATGTACGTGTCAGCACCAGCCATCAAAGTTGGCCGATAGAGCGGACAGTAAACTGCTCTCTCCGCTCTCTGCTTGGCTCGGGAAGGGGCCCATCGACGAAACTCTGGGATTAGGAAGAAGACATACAGTAAGTTTTGGAATATGCTTGAGACGCGCAATTCTTGGAGATATCCAACATATCTTCACAAAACGTTGGCTATTATAGAACGTGATGGTGTTGATGAAAGTGTTGTGGAAGTGCCAAGGGAGATAATGCCGGACTGTGTGCTGTCACTTGTGCGCGAGCTCTATCCAAATCCTGTCGGCGTCCCGTATCTTGGACATAAGTGGTGGTAAAGGTCAGTTACTTGTTTCTTCATCTTGCCGTCTCAATTATCTTTTGTTGGTAAGAGCCTGATGTACGGAAGTTGGAACACGTGGTGTTGTTAATAATATTGTTTTTATTTACCTTTCTGACATGGCCACTGTCCACGTCACTTGACCCATTTGTATTCAAACTGTCCTCGCTTCAAAGCTTTTGAGTCTTGAAATAACACAAAATTCACTTTCATCAACACAATGATTTAGCAGATAGAAAGCTGAGAGTGAATTTTTATGTCTGTGTCAAGAGTTGTATTCAAGCGATGGTCTGATTTCCAGATATTTGTGCTAAACCAGCAGCAATATGTGACCGTGCTATCCTTTCGAAGAGAATTTGTTTTAAATTTCCGGCCCGAACGATAGGTTCGCACACTAAAAAAGTGTAGTTGTTTTTGTTTTAAGAGAAGAAGAAAATTATTCCCTTCAGAAAGAACCAACGTGGGTCTCTTTCCGGATCCGATACAAATTCTTAATGCTAAGTGCAGTCAGTCCTATACGCAGGTCTTATCAGCACCAATGAATTGAACCTAAAGGGTCCGATTTCGTTTTTGATCGCCAGCCAGACCCTGGCTTCGCTAAGGAGAAAATTATCACCGTATACCACATAGAGGCTCTCAGTGAAGGGATTTGATCTGACTGAAGCAAGGGTGCAGCATTTCACATGCGGCTAGCCACCGCGATAGCTAGCTGCATGTGTGATAGACGTAACAGGGCAGTGAAACACATGTATGTAAGCCCATTGTTGAGAATGGCTGAGAATTTTTTTTTGCTGTTTGAGCTGTTCTTCTTGTGCCTAACTTCATTTTATAGAAGAAAAAGTCAGAGTTTTTTTAGGAAAATTTATATATATATAATATATATATTTATATATATATATATAATATATATATATATAAAATATTATTTTAATATATATGAAACCCGAGTGATTGGGGTGTGTCCGGGGCCTACCTTTTCTTTCTTGTCGTCCTTTCTCTTTTTTGACTGGGTGGGAATTTTATGGCCCCAATTATCTAAACTGTTAAAACTTGTGCGCTGGGCCAGCAGCGTCCCTGCCTGTCGTACGGACTGGAAGCCATGCCCCACCTATCGAAAACGGGCCTAGCCCGCCTCACCGCCATAGAGGTGCGCGGTCTGCGACTGGCCCTCGGGCTGCCGCAGTCCGTGCCCGTGCCTGGTGTACAGAGAGGCCGGGCTCCTCCCGTTCCGTCGCCACATCCAGTTCATCTGTAGTAAGTATGTTTTTAGATGCCAGACTGTCGACAACTCCACCGTCGACGAGATAACTACTGCCTTCCGAAACCCCTCCCAACTCCAGTCCTACTCCTCCATCTGTGACCTGGTCTGCGACCTGGTCCGGAGCGCGGGACTGGATGGTGTTGAGGTGGCGACGAGGCGATGCATCCCTATCCACCTTGGCTCCTGGAACGAGCGCACGTTGAGGTGGACATGGAAGGGTGAAAAAGGGACCAGAATCCACTCGTTCAGCAGTCACAGCTAGGCTATGCCTGGAAGAAAAGACCAACACCACCTGAAGATCTTCACTGATGGTTCTTGATGGAGGATGGTGCAGCGGGAGCTGCCTTTGTGATCCCAGAGTTCAACAACCTCCACACTCCTATTCACTACCCGCAGTGTCGGTCTTCACCGCTGAGCTGCTGGCTATCTCCATGGCCCTGCAAACATCGGGGATACCAGTCCCCCCCGATCTTTCGCAGCGACTCCAAGGCGGCGCTGGCAGCCATCAAGTCCGACTTCAAAACGCACGGGAGGATCTTGTGGTGAGATCGCGACAACCACCCATCAGCTGATCCCCCGGGTACGGAAGTTCGCTTTCATGGGTACCAGCGCACGTCGCCTCTCTGGAAACGAGAAGGCGGATAGAGCAGCAAAAAGAGGACCAAAGGGGATTTATCCTCGACGTGACGATGAAAATCGGCCTGGCCGACGTATATGCGGTACAAACAAGCAGGCGTGGAAGCAGTGGGAGAAGGAGTTCCACTCAAGGGCCCACGGCCAAGGAGTGGGACAACCCCCCCCCTGCCGGGCAGGAGTCTTCCCCGGGAGAGCCGACCACATAGCCCCATCATATCGTCTGCACGGGGGCGTCGGGAGATGCAGGGCGTCCCGAGAAGTGTGAGTGTGAGATGAGCGCTCTTTCACCACGTGATGTTCTCCTGCACCTCATGTTCGACCACTTCCAGCCTCTGACTGGGAAACTACGCAGCGTGGGACTCCCCCCGTGTACAAAAAGTTGGCAGTGTGCGATCAGCGTGAAGGATGGAGCCTCTTACGGGCTGCACCCAGACTGGTCTACACCTGTCCACTGGCAGCCTACCTGTAGTTGGGGACCACCGGTACTTTAACGCTTTCCCGCAGCTCGGGTTAACCCGGGCGGCGGGGGAAGGGGTGAACGTCCCCGTGTTTCCCGCACTCAGTTCTAGTCTGCGGGACCTGATTCCAACCAACAAAAAAACCAAGTGTTTTTAGCCGCCGACTACAGGCCTCGATTTTACTAAAAGGTTTTTTAAAACTACCATGTGCGTTTCGACTTTTTTTAACTGTAAATACTGTGTGGCGATTGTACATATTACATTTTGGGGAGCCCGCCGACATAACCTTGCAATTTTTTTTCTGCAGCCCAGTTTTTAACGTAAATAGTGGACGACGATTTTTAACCGGACCCCTAGCGTGCCCCAGTTCTACGAGTGAATGCCCCAGTACGCCAAGACGACCCAGCACCCTGACCCCATTGATCCGCAGGTGGACACATCCATCTCCCCCCTCACCCCTCACCCCCTTTTGTTCCAGCGCCCCATACCCCGATCCAAATATTGACCCGCAAGTGGCCCAATTTTCCGCTCCCCACCCCCCCGTCTCCCCCATGATTAACTATGATATATCCAAGTCAAGCTTACTTTATAGATTGTCCCCAAAACCTTTTAGCATCTGAGGACATTAAGCAAAAAAAAAACAACAAAAAAAGCCCCTTTTCCCCCCGGTCCCTGCAGAGGCAGGTTTTTTTTTGCTGTTGCGGCCCGTGTTCATCTCGGGGGGAGCCTGTAATAGTTATTTTTCTATGGCTTATTATTCTATTGTTTTTATTGATGTAAATGATGTATGTTACCATGTTCACAAGTGCCAATTTTTCAAACCCGTTTTTGGGGAAAAAAATTTTGGCAGATTTCCGCCATGGCGTCAGGTACATTGTTTGTGTGTTCAAATTTTAACCTTTATGCCACAAGGGACCAGTGTTTCCAACATGTATGCAGCTAATCCTCGCTAACTGATATGTAGCTAGTATATGTTATGTTGTCATTGCTGGATGTTCAGTTGGAGTGATGCTTTGCAGATGTAAATTTATCCCTCAGTAAAGTATGGTGCGGCTTATTTGTTTAGTTTCTTACCGATCAATTTTTCTACATGAAATCGGTGGTATATCATGGCTAACACTTTGAAGATGTTGATTCGTAGTAGTCGAATGTTCATTTTAATAGCTGAATATATGGTTTAGTGCCGAGGGCTGATTGTAAACTGTGAGACATTATTTCGTTTTGATCCGGCTTTTGTACGAGTCTTGGGGGCGCAGACTTTTACTCTGCTTAGCTTGTAAACCCTTTTGTGCCGTATAATAATATCTTTATCTCTGTTCACTAACCGAGCAGACAGATGCAGCCAGATCAGCAGTTAGACTTAGCGCTCCCGGATAAGCCCCCTAGTCAGTAACAGTATAAGTAAGCTTTATGTCCCCAGATCAGTTGACATATTTTGGGAAAAATTGACCAATGCCGAAGCACGGGCAAAAATCTTTACGTCCACGGAAACCCGAAGGCTGTTTGGACGGAAGCCCCGGACGCCACCCCGACTCTCACAAGCTCCTAAAATGGTGTTAACGTCCAAGAAACCATAAGGCTTTTTAGGGGCGGGGGGGACATGCTGTAGCCTTTTTTACACGCGTTGAGTAAGAGGCTGAAGCCGGTCAGTTTTTTTTCCCCCCCGACTTCCTCCCGCTACGGCATGGTCCCAAGTGCCACCCGTGTCCCGTCCTTCGTTTTGTGCTTAAGTGGAACTGCTGTAAAATTATCTCACTCTTCCGTTTAGTTAAGAAGATCTTTGGGAATCCGTATTTTTTTACTGTTACTTTTTTTATAATTTTAATTGGGGGTTCATCAGTTAATGACTGGGCCCTCTCTTGTTTTACCGCGACCCGTGAGATACGGGTTTTAATGCAAATCATGCAACAATTTATGGCTTGATTTTTAATCATTTTGTCACTTTTCCTCATGTATTATAGTAACCTACAGGGAAACTACATGGTTACTGTATTTATTAGATAATTTCTGTTGTTTAGTCTTTACGTTTTTTTCATGTTCTAAATGTTTTGTTTTTTGTCTTTTCCAGCACAGACACTGTTTCCTGGTTGGTGTAAATAAAGGTATGTTATAGCAACCTCTGACTTGTGACTTTTCATTCATGCTTCCAACCTGCATCCCTCACTCCCCACACCGCTCCCCTTCCGCAACTATACGTAACTATAACTGTAACTGTAACTAAAATTATGCTAGAAGTTGTTTATGTTACGCTTGTATTCTCATGTGACGAGAGTATTTGTTGTTGCTTTTTGAAGTTTTGTTTGCAACGTTGTCAGCTTGAAAATTGCTGTAACATTTTAAAATCTCTTCATTCAGAAAACCTGTTTAACTTTCAGTTGGTATTCCCGCTGGCGAGTACTGTTTTTTGACCAACGAGCGTGTATGTGTACTGAGTTCACTATGACTAAAACAGCGCTGCTACCGACGCTCAGTGTCTTGCTCCTTTTTTTACGCGCACCCCTTTGAACAACTGTCGTAATGTGATCTATCGCTACATTTCCTAGATTTTTCCCTTTATATTTCTCATTTATAATTTAGTCTGGGCGAGGTCACGAACTACATGAACGCTGTTGCTTAAAGCAAGGAGGGATTTTCTATTATAACAATTCCCCCAATTTTTGTTTACTGACCTTTTGTATACTTAAATATCGGAAGGAGGGTTCGGTAGACACATCCTTTGTTTGGCGGAGATTGTAGCTGTGAAGAATAATCATTAATATTGTTTGGCGGGAAGCAAAACCACACAAAACATCCATGGTGTTTTATCGTAACCTGTTTCTTTTTTTCAACTCGTTATACCTCGTCGTTGTTGCTACTAAGTGTTACTTCATACTGTCATTTGAGCAGTTTTTGTATCTATACTTCCTTTGTCACCCATTTTCTATCTTGCTCGCCTGCCACAGTTGCATGACGTATAATCTACCACCCATGGCCGTGTTTCTTTCATCTGCAGCCCTGTTTTTAACTGTAAATAGTGGACGACGATCTTTTTAACCGGACCCCTAGCGTGCTGCCCAGTTCTACGAGGGAATGCCCCAGTACAGCCAAGACGACCCAGCACCCTGACCCCAGTATTGATCCGCAGGTGGACACATCTCATCTCTCCCCTCACCCATCATTCCCCCTTTGTTCCGGCGACCTCATATCCCGATCCAAATATTCATCGCAGTCGAGCCTTCATTCTTTCGTCCCCCCCCCCCCCCCCCCCCCCCCCCCCCCCCCACCCCCCCCCCCCCCCCCCCGCCCCCCCCCCCCCCCCCCCCCCCCGTCTCCCCCATGATCTAACTATGATATATCCAAGTCAAGCTTACTTTATAGATTGTCCCTAATATGCTTTTAGCATCTGAGGACATTAAACAAAAACTCAACAACAAAAGCTTCCATGACAGGGCAGCCCAATTGTCAGTTTTTAAACTAGCGTTTATTTCTGCCTCAGAAATATGGCCGATTTTAGTATCATATCTGGAAGGTAGTAGAGGCATTAATGTTGCACTGATACTATTCATTTTGTTAAATAATAATCAAGCATCCAACGACCTGCATACATACAAGGATCGAAATGAGACCTGTGCAACGTTTACGCCTGATTATTCATATGTAGGTACCCGCAAACAAGTCCCCAACATAAAATCCCTTTTTTTTTACGGTGTTACCGCATATAATTATTCAGCTGTTGCTTCAAACCGCTGGTGACATTCACCTCAACCCAGGACCCCCTTGCAGAGCACAGCCCAAAGAGTTATCAATACTTCACATAAATGCCCGTAGTCTTCGTCGTAAACTAGATTTACTCGACAGTGAAGTAACAGATCATGATGTCATTACTATATCAGAGACATGGTTATCGGCTGATATTAAAAATAACGAAATTTCAATCAATGGGTATCATCCACCGGTACGTAAAGACCGATCTGACGATCCGCACGGAGGAGTGGCAATTTATGTTAAGAACAATCTCATTTGTAAATTTCTCCCAGTATCTCTATCCCAACTAGAAGCAGTCTGGATAGAGACGAAGATTGGCCAAGACAAGTTGCTAATAGGATCCTTTTACAGACCTCCAAACTCAGAATCTGACTATTGGGACTTAATAGGCCAGTCTATTAAAAACGTGTCCAGCACTCCACATAAATTCATAGTGCTCGGGGATTTCAACACAAACTTTTAAAGTAACCCGTCTCCTCAGCTCCTAGATGTTATCAACTTCTATAACCTACAGCAAGTAGTAACTCATCCCACACGCATTACAGAAACGTCAGCCACATTGATAGATCTTATACTCACCTCTTGTACCGACAAATTAGTCATGTTGGCGTTCTTCCACCTGTCTGTAGTGACCATTCAGTGCTGTGCATAAAATAAATTCATAAAATAAAACATAGCCCTTCATTCAAATGTACTATTTATGATTATGGAAAACTCGACGTTGAAAAACTATCTAACGAGCTCTCTAATGTTAAGTGGATGGACATCGTATCTCTACATAGTATAGAAGAGGCTGCACAACTCTTTTCTGACACTTTACACAATACGGCAAAAAAGTGTATGCCTGTAAAAACAATTAGTGTTCGGCAGTGCGACAAACCATGGATAACTGAAGAAATTAAACAAATGATAAGAAACAAAAATAAGCTCCACAAAAAAGCTAAAAATATTTAATACCGACCAGTTGTGGAAAAGCTTTAGACAAATTAGGAACGACCTAACCTACGCCATAAGGAAAAGGAAATTAGATTATTTACAGGATTTAGACAATCGTGCGTCTTCCAGCGCGACATTCGGTACCAAAAAATGGTGGAAACTAATAAAGTCTTTCATGAGGAACAAGGGATCCACCATTAGAAAAAGATGGAGTTACTTATTATACCGACAAAGAGAAGGCGACTATACTTAAACCAATTCTTCATCAACCAATCAACTATTGAAGACAACGATGATGTTCCAGATGTACCAGAACTATTAACGAGTATAAATCAAATCAAATTGAGTGTAGAAAAAGTAAAAAATACTCTTACAAAATTAAGCACAGCAAAGGCGACAGGCCCTGATCAAATACATAATATGATTTTTTTTAAATAGCGCTGGAATCATATCTTAACCATTAACTTTTCTCTTCAATCGATCACTTAATGAAGGAATTCTTCCCACAGTCTGGAAAACAGCACACGTTACACCAATTCATAAAAAAGGTAACAAAGAACAGTATACTAACTACCGTCCTATATCTTTGCTAAGCTGCGTAGGAAAAACTCTAGAAAAATGTGTTCATCGCCATGTGTCTAATTACTTAAACGCAAACCAATAATAGCACCGCCACAATCAGGATTCACTCCAAAAGATTCAACCATGTACCAGTTACTAAGTATATACGATGACTTTTGTAAGTCATTTGACAGTGAAATAACTACTCAAGCAATTTTCTTTGACATATCTAAAGCGTTCGATAAAGTATAGCACCGTGGCTTACTACGGAAATTGCAAGCTATTGGAATTAGAGGCACGTTACTTCACTTGTTCGAAAACTATTTGGCCAAACGTAAACAGGCTGTGGTACTCACACGGTAGCAGATCTGATTTCATAACTGTACCTCAGGTGTCCCACAGGGCTCAGTCCTAGGACCTCTTCTGTTCCATATCTACATAAATGACATTGTTGAAGACATCGTCAGTTATTAAGCTTTTCGCAGATGACACTAGTATGTATTTGTGTTTAGAAAATCCACACATCCGAGCTGAAATTCTAAACAATGATCTTGTGAAAAAAAATAATGCAATGGGCAAATAAATGGAAAATTGAGTTTAACGAAAGTAAGACAGAGCTGATGAACATAACCAGGAACAAAAACCACCAATTTCAATCCTTGAATTTTGGAAGGACTATTTTAGAAGACACCCACAGCCATAAACATTTAGGAATCATTTTTCAAAACAACTGTAAATGGGAGAGTCATATTAAAATGTTAATTGCAAAATGTAGATGTCAAGTCGCTTGCCTAAGTTCGTTTAAAATCGTCTTAGCAGAAAAGGGTCTTGAAACCAAAGTATAGGTTTTTTTATATTACCCCAGTTAGATTTCTTGTAGTCTAAAATTAGCAAAAAAGAACTGGAAAGTTACACCCGATGCAATAAAAAACCATTTTAGGGGCTGTTCGCGGAACAAATCACCCAAAAAAAATATAAAACTTGGGAATCAAAGGGTTTTTCGACTTTACGAGAAAACGCTTCAGATACAAAATTTTTTATGTACCAAAAAAGGGTTGTTCAAAAAAAAATACCCCGACTTTTCTTGAAAAAAAACCAATTTTAAAACCTTTTGTTTTCCCCAAACTAATTTAAAAAACCAAACGAACCCAAAGACCACTCCAAAAGACAGGTTAAAAAAAAAAAAACCTGAGACCCAAAAAGGGAATTTATTTTTTTCGACAACTACACTGTTTGGGTTTTTTTTCCAGAAAACACAGCGAACAAAATCAGTTTGTCAAAGTTTATACCCCTTTCCTCTCCAGAAATGACAAAAAATCCCCCGCCTTTTTTTTACAAAAGGTAGTCGAAAAACACAGATAACACATTGCAAACTCCACCCTGGAATAAGCGACCTAAATTACGATCTATTAAACAGACACTTAACAACAAATAGCTCTTGTGATTGTGGAGAAAAAAAACAATTGAACACTACATTTACACTGCCCACGTTTTACACACGTACGACAAAACACCATATTCAGACTCCCTGCAAATTTGCTAAACATTACTACCCTCCTGCAAGGGGATCCAAACATATCAAACAATATGAACTTCATTGCCCAGTCCGGTCGTTTTGCCATGGAATGACAAACTCAGTTAAATAGTTACTGGCAGCGCATAAGAGCATTCTCTCTCTCTCTTTTCTCTCTCTCTCTCTCTCTCTCTCTCTCTCTCTCTCTCTGGTTTTTGATTGATTTTGTTGGTTTTTCATGTTAATATAACATACATCCCCGTTGGCAAATGATTAATTAGAAAATTTTGGGTTAGTGAGCATTTACTATAAGCCTAGCTTGTTTTAATGCTCATACAATGATTTTGATTGTCCATATTTCATGAAGAAAAATAAACTTTGTTTAAACCAGCTCCCACACCACACACCACAAAACCAACACACACACACACACACACACACATATATATATATATAAAAAAAAAAAGAGAGAGAGAGAGAGGGGAGAAGAGAGAGGAAGAGAGAGAGAGAGAGAGAGAGAGAGAGAGAGAGAACACATGGATCATACAGATTTGGAAAATGCTCGTGTTACTGCATCATAATGCAAATAAACTGTAGTTCGTCAGCACGTGAACTTCCTTTCTTGAACGAACGATCGAAATCTAAAGCAAGAGTGCTCAGTATTTTATAGCTTTAGTTGTAGTTGCTCTCCACTGCATCCAGAAGAATTGTGACAAGTCTGATCTGAACCATTTACTGGAAACAAAAATGTATGATTTATTGACTGCAACTATTTCATTTGTGTCTTTGAATCAATCTGAAGCCCATTGTCATCTGCAGACCTGTTGCGTCACATGCATAAAAGATGAGGTGACGACATTGGCCAACCAGGAAGCGAACGCAGATCTAGATCCGTGGAGCATATTTCGTCTGTTTGCCCCATGAATACAGGGCTTTAGGCTGCCAGCGGGGAACGTGGGTCAGTCTATCGACTAAGTCGATAGACTATGATTTTATGACTGAAATCATAGCCCTAGCCCAAACACTAGCCTAACTGTAAACATGCAAAACATGTGCTTCTGAGGCACATTGTATCTATATTTAGAAGATAAATCATGTGACTGATGCAACAAATGAACGGTCAGTCCCGGTGCGACGGCTAGCCACATGTCAGCATTTCACCGCTCTGTCTTTGAGAATGTTGTTCGAGGATGTATCTTTGGATTGCAGATCCAAATTTTGGAAAGTAATATTTTTTTGTTATATTTGGCTCTGGTGTTGCTGTTTTTTGTTGTTGTTGTTTTTGTGTTTGTACCTCTGTTTCTTAATTGACGATGTGAAAGTTTTAACATGTACATATTTGTCGTGTTTCCTGTAACCGGATAAAATGTTTCGCCCTCATTTAACAGTCATTATTGACTGAGCGTTAAAAGTCAGTTTACAATTTCTCTGCCTCCCTGCCAGACAGACCCCTTTGGTACCTGTACAGGAATTGTACTGCGCAATAATCAACTCTGGCCATCTATTGGAAGAAGATGGAACAATATTATGGTCCTTTACTTCTATGTCAGAATCAGAGGCCTTTGTATTTTCAACCTCAGAAGCGTGTCGCATTTTTGCTTCCGACTCTGACTCAGCGTTGCAGGGATCAACATCCATTTTGCATACGCATATGAAGAGTTGGGTAGAATGTAAACAGCGGATTTTAAGCCGGCGCCGTACAAGGGCGACATTGACTGTACCGCAAAGCTGTCACAGACTGGGTCAAAATGGCGGCGGCAGACGGCCGCGGATCTGCGAGTTTCAAACGTCGATTGTTAACCAGCCAGACAATCAACTGACTGAAAAATTGCTGTGGGCGTATTGCCTTTTCCGCCGTTATCAATAGGACCCATGTTGCTTCATCGCTTTGCTGGTTCTCGTTAATAGTCTCCAAGAAAGAGCCAAAACTGGTTTTCGCCACTTCCGAAACCCTTAGATAACATAGACATCGGATATTATTGTGTCTGTTTTAGATACACAGAAAGGCCACGAAAAACAGTTGTGTCTAGGAGTCCTTGCAACAACTATTATCAATTTCTTTTGATCACACGAGAAAATAACAATAACAAAACTGACAAATAAGCTATTCAGTTCGACACCATTATGACCGTCAGAGCTAACAAAATCAGCTGGGCATGAACGGGAAGAGCAATTTTGAAAAACAGCCTAAACAGTGCTCGAGAAACCAACAACACAGTTTTGTTGATTAGAAAACAAGTCAGTTGTCCCAGATCGCAGGAAGAAGCAGCATTCGTTGTTGATCTTGTTAAGTCTAATGTTTAACAACCATACACAGTCTGAACATGATCGCACAAAAACTAACAAATACCACTTTGAGTGGAAAACACACACACACACACACACACACACACACACACACACACACACACACACACACACACACACACACACACACACACATACACACACACACACAAACAAACAAACAAACAAACAAACACACAAACAACAACAACAAACACACAAACAACAAAACACGCGGTTGTTACCTAAAGCGGCCAGTATCATTGTAGGCTAAGTGGTATTAATAACACAAATAATAATAAGGGTATATAAGGTTTCTATGGCGCCCATTGGCCGAAAGCACTTTACAATCCAACGCCTCTTCCCCCCCAAAAAGAGAGCAAAAGACAACAAACAAAAATATCACGACTAAGACGCATAAAACATGCATAGACAAGTTTCAGACATGGACAAAAGAATATTTATACCATCTCGCAAATACAAAACAAATTATTACAATAGAACAATATCGTGATTTAAAAAAATCAATAAAAAAATCGTGACCAATGTCAGCTATGTTGGAAAATGGTATGCGCCTGGGTTTTCCATTATCTGCCACTGGCAGGGGTCACTGAGGAAGGTCACAAGTGACTACAAGCAAATGCGATCACTGACGTGAAAGACTAAAGAAATGGGGTACATTTTGACAACTAAGGGTACATTCGGTAATTGGAGTAAGCGAGGGAGGGGAGTAACTTTCATACCCCAAAGTAAAAGGCCGTCTGAAAATTGCAAGTAAGTTACTTGTGACTGTACTCACTTGAGAAGCGGACGATGGCCACGTGCTGTTGGGTGAGCGGCGGGCAGTATCAGTCCATGTCCCAGTACACAGTGTGGCAATCAGCACTGACCACTCTCCGCCGCTGACTGACCACAAGGTTGGCACGGGCAGAACCGCGTTGGCATGCCTGCTGGCTCTGACGCACGCTGACTGACCACCACTGGCGTAGGAGCTTGGCTGGTCAGTGTCGTGAGCAATTGTCTCAGTCCGTATTTCTGCCGCGTTATCTGACACTGCCACCCCCCCCCCCCCCCCCCCCCACTCGCACCTCCACACCCCCACCCCGCCCTCATTTTTGGGTAAGGAGAAGGTATTGTGAATACTTTGCCACATGAAAGTTTTAAATTTGATGACATCATGCCCTATTTGTTTCATGGATTTCTGAGTCATCATTTAATTTAATGATTAATCATTAAGTGAATGAAATAATATATTGAGTGTTTATTTGATGTACCAGTATAGGCAGTATACTGGTTCGGCAGAAGTAAAAATCAACCCATAGTCAAGCGCACGCGTACACGCGTGTGCTTGTTGGCAGTCAAACCGGGCTCCAAAACCGTGATCCACTGTATACAATACTTGGAACATAAAATATAGGTCTGCTTTGTTGACGACTATACTGAAATGACTAAGACCCCAGCGACACACACGTATATATCCTACATATCCACTACCTAGTTTCGGTCTGCCTTTTTTTGTTTGGTTTTTTTTTTTGTTTTGTGTGTGTGTGTGTGTGTGTGTGTGTGTGGGTGTGTGTGTGTGTGTGTGTTTTTGTTTTGTTTTTGTGTGTGTGTGTTTTTTTGTTGCTGTTGCTTTATTACTGATGTTGTTATTGTTTTTGTGTGTGAGCGTGCGTGAGTGAGTGTGTATGTGTGTGTGCGTCCGCGCGTGTTCTGTCCTTATCAATGTATCTAAGAACATCATTAAAGCTATGTTAAATGTTTCATCATTATCTGTGGTCCCATTGTCTACAAACGCAGTGTTCCATGGTAGCCATGACGTTTTTCCTAACCTTGCAACACGCTGACTTACCTCGTATACGTCAGGTTCAAGCAAAACCTGCTACATATTGGCTAGTACCTGTCGGATTAGCCTCAGGACCAGGTTAAGTAGGATGGGACGGTATGGTTTCGACGCCATTCCATACAACTCGTCAGGTCCCGCTCAGCCTTACCGTCCAAACCAGGATCCGCAAAAGATGTCATGCATACTCTTTTAAATGAGAAGACAGAAATGTATGCAATACAGGCCATTTATCTTCACGTTTCCGCACCAAATTGGCTTTTCAGTCTAATCAGCTGTTTGAGGCTCCCAGATGACTCGGCACGACGGGCTTTGAAAATATGTCGCTTTTGGTTTGAAGTGCTGCTGACGTCACACAGCTGATTGGCGATAGCTGGGTACGAGCCAAATTCAAATCCATTTTTCACCATTTACATTCTGACCGCATGTAGTTTGTAACCCACTCCTTTTTGTGCACCGAGACATGTATAATATTATTTGGTATCTTAGAATTTGTATGTGCTGTTTATTTACACGTAGGTTCGAGCTGGTGCCTCGCTCAGTAGCTGGTGCCTCGCTCCTTTAAAGTCTAAGCCAAGCGAGGCTTTGCAATCCCTGCCACAAGTATCATTTTTGAAGTTTTGTCGCGACAAACACGTCTTTGTCGCGACAAATATTTGTCGCAACAAACATAATTTTGTCGCCACAAACGTTTTGTCGTATCATTGGCGGGAGCTGCCACTAGTATGATTTTTATCGCAGGAGTTTGTCGCGACAATTTTATATCTATATATTTTTTGTCACGACAAAACATATGTGGCGACAAAATTATGTTTGTTGCGACAAATACTTGTCGCGACAAACAATGTTCGTCGGACAAAAAAAAAGTTTTGTCCGAAGAAATTTTTTCGTGACAACCTATTTTTGCGCGAGAAAAATTTTTTTTTTGTTGTTTTGGAAAAAAATGTTTGTCGCGAAAAAAATTTTCGGACAAAAATTATACTTGTGTCAGCACTCGACTGATATTGTCGCGACAAGATAAACTTTGTCGCGCAAAACTTGTTTTTCGCGACAAAAACGGTTTTTTCGCGACAAAAGTTTTTATGGCGACAAAAATTTTTTACGACAAAATTATGTTTGTCCGAGAAAAAAGAAAAAAAGTCGCGATAAAAAAAAAGGTTTTTCGCGATAAACTCCTGTCCCACAAAAAAAGATACTTGTGGCACCTCCCGCCAGTGATAACCTGCGGGCACCATGGGTTGGATTCGCGGGTTGCACACCGCGTATGATGCCCCCAAAAAGGGTTCGCCCCCCCAGCTTGGCGCCCCCCCCCCCCCCTGGTCATTCAAAGGGCCCTCGCTTGACTCGTCCTTTTTCCCATTGGGGAGAAAAGGGTCCGGTGGGGGGGCATTCCCCCCGAGATTGGGTTAAAATTTTTTCCGTGCTGTGCGCCAGTGGGGAGTGGTCGTGAGGCTTCTCTTTGTCGGTCGCTGGACCGTGTCGGACTGGGATTGGGGTCGAGACAAGCTGATGGTATTGTACCTTTTACCTATTTTTTCTTAACGAACGATTTTTGTATTATGTTCTCGGGGGGCTTCGTTACCCTGAGAGCATCTTGCTTTAATTAGAAACATTTTTGAAATTTTTGCGATTACTTTCAAACTTTGCAGGAGGTTCTCCGCCTGAAACTGATTGTGTTTAAGCGACTTTGTATCGATTGTGTTTTTGTGGCTGTGACCCGTGTGTATCCGTGCTGTTTTTTGTGGCTGTGACTTCGCGTGTACCCGTGCTGTGTTTCTGAGCTGTGATTCTGTGTGTCCCTGTGCTGTGTTTCTGCGTGTACTCGCCGTGTGTGGCCGAGGCCCCTGTGAAACCGTGTTGAGTGTGCTTTCCCGCTGTGGTGTGCGTCAGTGTTCATCAACGGCCCTCTCGCTTTTAAGCTCGTAGAGTCGTTCGGTGTTTGGCGCGTTTGTCACGCCGACTGGCCGAGTGAAGTGACTCAACAGTGTTATCCACAGCTCCCCCCTGTAAAGCAACTCGGTGTTAGTGTCTCGTGAGCTGATTGGCAGTAACTCCAGAGAGTTCTCTTTGTTCGTGTCAGCGTGTTCCTTTGTGCTGTAACTGTGGTGTGCACCCGAAGCCTTGTCTGAAGCGTGTATACAGTACGTCGTGATTTGAGTGTGGCTTTGTTCCTTCTTTTTAGATAGCTTTGTTGACGTGGTGAGTAGTTATTGTGGAGGGTGGTGCTGTGTTTGTGTTCCCTGGACATCATGTGTGTAGTGATTGTGTTCGCTGGACATCAGTGGGGAAGCTTTTCTGTGGTTGGGGCGAAAAGCTCTACCCACTGGGTAGAGCCATATTTCCAAGCAGCCCTCCTTCCGCTAGGGAATGGAGGAACACCAAAGGGAACCCCCCTCCGGGGAAGAACCGGGGAGCCGAGAGGCTCACGGGGGAGAACCCGGGCAAACCTGGCAGAAAACCCCCCCAGAGCCCGACAGAGGCTCCAAAGGACCTAGAGTCCGAATTTATCACCCCTCGCAAGCGAGGAAAGAGACGGCTGTCAAGCGACAGCTCCAACTCGGAGGGAGAGAGCCTGGACTCTCAAACTCCGCTCAAAATGCCCAGAGTGGGAGGGATGTGTGGCCACACGGCTACCACCCTCCCGCCAGCCCAACCGACACCATTATACCGGCGCCACCGTGGCCATGACAACGGGGGGGAAAAAAAGCCCCCAACCGGCCAGAAGCCGAAGCTGCCCCAATAGTGCGAAAACCAAGCCTGCCCCTAAACCGAGGCAGGAATACCCCCCCGGGAAAACCGGCCCAAAAAATTTCCGAAGCCGCCCACGGCAACTCCCGCGGAAGCAATTCCAGCCGAGTCCCCGGGGCACCGGCGTTCGTGGATTTCCCCGGGTAGTAATCCACGACCTGGGCGGCGGATCGGCCAGGTTCGACAAGTTTGGACCAGGGCCCGCAGCCAGCTTCTCAGCAACGCGGTGGAGCAGTGCGCTCCTTAGGCCGCTTCCCTCCGGGAAGGGGCTCATTGGATGCGCCAATGAGGCCCAGCAGAGCAAGCTGGCACGCCTGGACAAGCCCCCGGGGGGATCCCCTAGGAGCCCGGATTCCACGACCCGTGGTCGAGGGAGTAGTGGGGCCAACCCCCATGGGGGGCGACGAGCTAAACTCGTAAGACAAGATCTGGAAGCGGGGGGGCATCGCGTAGCAGGGGTCGCCAGACTCAATAACCGAAAGCAGGGCCCTCTCTTGCCGCAAGATCTCCCTGGAAGCAACGGGTTGCCCATGGGTATGGCTCGGTGCCACACCGTTCACGGTGCAGGCCTTTGCCGCACCGGGAGACGGTGACCAAGTGTCAGACCCTTGGGCACCCCAAAGCAAAAAGTGTCAGCAAAGCGACCCGCTGCTCCAATGGGGGAAAAAAGGTTCGCACTCTCCGAGCATGCGACGCGCAGGTCTTCTGCGTAAATTGCAATGGCCGCCACTCGGCGGCCTAAAGGGCTCCCCGGGAAAGCAGTTTCGCCAAAGGGCGAATCTGCTGGGGACCCTCATTCCTTACAACTCGCCTGCAGAGGGCCCGCGACGAACTAAAACCCAAGGCTCCGCCCCCTGCACAGCCTGCCCCTACCGTAGTGGACAACTGCTGGTCGCGAGACCGGACGCACCGTCCTCGCTCTCTGCGGACACTGGAATCCGGTGTCGTACGCGAGGGTAGCAGCGAGGGGAGGCACGGCCAACAGGGGGCCCAGCAGGAAGAACCCCATCAACCCACGCCCGGGACAGAGCTCTCAGGCAGCGGCGAGATCCCAGACGGGAAACCCCAGTCTGTGGCAAAAGGGGCCACTCTAAGGAAGGGCCCTACTCGCCCGCCTCGATCAGCTCACCCGCTGGGAGAGACCGATCATCCCCGCTGGAGTCCACCCCTCCGATCCCTGGAGTCACCTGACGGATGGAGGACCCCTGCGGGGGACGCACCAAGGGGGAAGACAGCCCCAAAACCCCAAAAAAAAGGAGGGGGCGCAAGAAAAAGCCTCCAAAGGCGTGGAGAAACAGGTGCCCTCCAGTCCCAGCTGGTCCTAGAGCAGCAAAAAAACCAGGCTCTGGAGAAGAAATCCAAAGCGACCACCAAAACCACGGGCTCACGACAGAACTGACCAAGTTACGAACGAGTCCAACGTCGACCTACACGGGAACACCGTCCTTCGACGGTTTCCTGTGGAAACTGATGCTGGGATGTTTCAGGCCAAGCTGAGTGGGGACTGCGCCCCCTTCCTGGCACGCTCACGGCCCTCTACAATGGTATGAGGGGCCATGAGGAAGAAACTCCGGCGATGTCTCGCTCCCTCGCCTCCTGTTGGTCATGTCGGGGATGAGAGACTCGCTCGCAGACGGGAATTTGCCCGAGTCCATCGGCTGATGGATTCATAAGCGCAAACAACTGTGTTTTAACCCTGCCTTCTAACATCACGTTCAATAGATTCACGGTTTGTCAGTGGAATTGCGTTCCATCAAACCAACCTTGATCAACTTGTACAACACGTGTCAAGACATCATTTGAAGCGTGTGTTTGCAGTCCCGGGCCTGCCCCCGGGGTAACCACCCAACTGGAAGGGTATTACTACCCGCCAGTCGTGGGTCCGGTCTCTCCAGTGACAAGGTCATGGCCTGCATTACATCAGACACAACGTCCTTTTTTGCAACAAACCGAACATCACAGGTCCTCCCAACGGGTATCCCTGCGGAGTGAGGGTTCGTGTTCAAGGGCAGTTGGATTTCATGATTGTGAACTGCTACACCCCCCAGTCACACCAGTTTCGACTGGCTGACTGAGGGGGAAAAAGGGAATGCCTGGTCACTGGAGACTTCAACGTCCGGGACAGAAGCTGGGAGCGGGATTACGAGTCCTCATCGCCCTCACTCCCCGCCCAGATGCAACAGTGACTTCATCGTGTTGAACGATGGTCTTTCACCCGAAACCCTGACCGCTCGGATCAGGGGCCCGTCGGCTATCGACCGACCCTCGTGACCCCCGAACAGCCAGCGGTGCGGAGTGGGAATAGGTGCGGATTCTTTGTCGTCCGACCACCTGCCCATCACAGCAGCTTCGTTTTCTCAGCAGAAAGGAGACTCCTGCTACCACCAGCAAGTACAACTACGACCTGGCCAACTGGGACTTGTTCAGGAGTCTTCGGGGAACCGCAGAGATAAACGTAGGCGATGCTGACCTCGACGAAGTGAACCGACAAATAGTCTCCCCCATCTTGAAGCCCCCAGGGAACTATACCGATGCCCGGGTGGTGGGCTGTCACGGTCGAATAGAAACCCTTGGTGGAACAAAAATGCGGGGAGGCTGTCAGAGTCAAACGGGAAATGTACAGGCACTACCCCAAAGACCGAACGCCGAGCTCACAACGAATAAAAGCAGCCAACAGAGACTGCAACGATCATACCACAGGCCAAGAAGGATCACTGGATACCCTTTCGCGGTTCTATTTCGGCTGGGAAGGCGGCTTAGGATCTGTGTGGAAGAAGATCAGAAGAATAAGCAGCAGTGCTTTTTTCCTGATTGTGACCTGCAACACGGCAGAAAAAGAGCAAAGCGGACGCCTCGCGAAAGCTTTCGCTGAGGCCAGTGACACCGACAGTCTCCCGGCGGACAGGCAACAATTCCGACGAAGATGGAGGCTACCTTCACGCCCCGGGCCAGACGACAGTTTGGCGGTTAACAGCCCACTGCCTGCACCGAGCTAAAACAGCCTTGGCTTCCATCAAAAAATCAAAGTTCCACCGGGGTGGACACCGCTCGTATCGGATGCTAAAGAGGCCCCCGAGTCGTTTCTGAAGATCCTGCTGGATTTCTTCAAAGATGCTGGGATGGGGGGAATCCCCGCTGGGTGGAAACACGCCATTGTCGTCCCCATCCACAAACACGGCAAACCGAGAAAGGACTCGGCAGTTAAGACCCATTTCTCCCACCTAGGGAAAGTGTACGAGCGGGTGATCAAGAACCGACTAAATACCACTGTGAGTCAAAGAAAGTGTTTCCCGTGTGCCGGCCGGGTTCCGACGGGGACGGGGTGTCACAGCCACCTGGTGAAACTGGGTGACACTCGGGAGGGCACTAGGGAGGAGAAAGGTCCTACTGACGTGCTTCTTTGACATCTCCCGTGCCTACGACCAGGTCTGGCACGCCAACTACTACAGAAAATGGGCAAGATCGGAATTTCCGGCAACATGACAACTACATCAATCCTTCCTGGCGACGATCGATGCGGTCAGGTGGAAGGGAGCCACGTCGACCCCCAAAGGAGTAATATGGGCGTTCCTCAGGGTCATGATCGCCCCCTGTTGTTTAACCAGGGGAGGGAAAGAGTAAAGGGAAAAGGGAGTGCTGACCATGTACGCGACGACTTGGCGATATGGACGGACACCCTATCAGACGTCTCCACACAAACAGTTTGTGTGTGAAACACAGCATGAAATGTTTCCCGGAAGCTGTGGACGGGGTGGTCCACTTTATGCAAGTAAATGGATTCGCTCTTTCTTCCCAGAAAACAGTGTTCGTCCCATTCCACACCCAAAACCTCTCAGAACACGGAGGTGCACTCAGGGGTGAACGGGCAGAGCATCTTTTCATCGAAAGAAGTTAAATACCTGGGTGTACACTTCATTGCTGGGGGGGTACGAACCAGCAGGTCGCGCACAACGCGCGGAACGCCTCCCGAGCCCTCAACGTGATCAAGGTGCTATCTGCTCAGCCCTGGGCCAACACCCCCAAGATCCTCTGAACGTGGTGCGGGCCCTGGGCGCTCACGCCTGTCGTACGGACTGGAAGCCATGCCCCACCTATGAAAACGGGCCTCGCCCCTCTCACCGCCATAGAGGTGCGCGGCTGCGACTGGCCCTCGGGCTGCCGCAGTCCGTGCCACAGTGTCTGGTGTACAGAGAGGCCGGGCTCCTCCCGTTCCGTCGCCACATCCAGCTCGTCTGTAGTAAGTATGTTTTTAGATGCCAGACTGTCGACAACTCCACCGTCGACGAAATAACTACTGCCTTCCGAAACCCTCCCAACTCCAGTCCTACTCCTCCATCTGTGACCTGGTCTGCGACCTGGTCCGGAGCCGGGACTGGATGGTGTTGAGGTGGCGACGAGGCCGATGCATCCCTATCCACCTTTGGGTCCTGGAACGAGCGCAGTTGAGGTGGACATGGAAGGCTGAAGAAGGACCAGAATCCACTCGTTTAGCAGTCACAGCTAGGCTATGCCTGGGAAAAAAAGTACCAAAACCACCTGAAGATCTTTTTCCCATGGTTCTGTGTGGGGATGGGGCGCTGGAGCTGCCTTTTTGATCCCAGGGTTCAAAAACCTCCACCTCCTATTCCTACCCCCAGTGTCGGTCTTCACCGCTGAGCTGTTGGCTATCTCCATGGCCCTGCAACACATCAGCGCGATACCAGTCACTCCCTTCGCCATCGTTATCTGCAGCGACTCCAAGGGGCGCTGGCAGCCATCAAGTCCGACTCCAAAACGCACGGGAGGACTTGTGCGTGAGATGCGACAACCACCCATAGCTGATCACCCGCGGTACGGAAGTTCGTTTCAGTGGGTAACCAGCGCCTCTCTGGAAACGAGAAGGCGGATAGAGCAGCAAAAAGAGGAGCCAAGGGAGTTGATCCTCGACTGTGACGATGAAAATCGGCCTGGCCGACGTATATGCGGAACTAAACAAGCAGGGGGGAAGCATGGGAGAAGGAGTTCCACTCAATGGCAAAGGCCAAGGAGTGGGACGATACCTCTCCCCCCTGCCGGGCAGGAGTCTTCTTCCCCGGAGAGCCGACCTACATAGCTCGCATCATGCATCGTCTGCACGTGGGCGTCTGGAGTGCATGTGCGTACCGACGAAGTGTGTGGGATGAGCGCTCGTTTCACCACGTGATGTTCTCCTGCACCTCATGTTCAGACCACTTCCAGCCTCTACTGGGAAACTACGCAGCGTGGGACTGCCCCGTGTACAAAAAGCCCGGCAGTGTGCGATCAGCGTGAAGGATGGAGCCTCTTACGGGCTGCAGCCAGACTGGTCTCACCTGTCCCCACCTACCTGTAGTTGTGGGGCCACCGGCTACGTTCAACGCTTTCCCGCAGCTCGGGTTAATCCCGGCGGCGGAGGAAGGGCGAAGTCCCGTGTTTCCCGCACCCAGTTTTAGTCTGCTGGACCTGATTCCAGCGACCACCACAATGTATGCTTCATACCCAAGTGTTTTTAGCCGCCTGACTACAGGCCTCGATTTTACTACAAGTGTATTTTAAAATACCATGTGCGTCTTCGAGTTTTTAACTGTAAATACTGTGTTGCCGATTGTCAATTACTGTTGGTGCAGCCCGCCCACAAACCCTTTCAAGGTTTTTTATCTGCAGCCCAGTTTTTAACTGTAAATAGTGGGACGTTTTTAACCGGGCCCCTAGCGTGCTGCCCAGTTCTACGAGTGAAAAGGCAGCCAAACGACCCACACCCTGACCCCCGTATTGATCCCAGGTGGAACCTTCATCTCCCCCCACCCCCCATTCCCCCCTTTTTTCCAGCGACCCCATATCCCGATCCAAAAATTGATCCCCAAATGGACCCAACTTTTTCGTCCCATCGCCCCCGTCCCCCCATGATCTAACTAATAATCCAAGGCAAGCTTACTTTTTAGATTGTCCCTTATGCTTTTTTGCTCTGAGGACATTAAGCAAAAACTCAACAACAAAAGTGTCGCAAAATTTGGAATTTTCCAAAAAAAGTCAAACGAAAAAACAAAAACTCATTCGACTGAAAGGGCCTTTTTACGTCCGCGCTGATTGGTCTGCAGTCTGCACTAATGCTATTCACTCGCCGATATAGAACATGTAAAAATTTTGCCCAAAGTTTTTTCGGGCGGACAAAACTGGGACCAAGTGTTGGCCGGATGTTTCTGGTTTTTTAGCTTCGTGTTTTGAAACTTAACCAGGTAAAAAACTGGTCCCGTTTTTGACGCTTTTGGGGGAGAGTAAAAAGGCCCACGACTAAGGTACAAACCCCGATTGGTTTAGTTTTTCCTTTTTTAACCCTTTTAAAGTTTAACTTTGGGTGCTGTTTTTGTTTAGTCAAGGTAGTCGCCGTTGCTTTTGGATTTGTGTTTATTTGGCTTGGGTGTGGATTTTTTCCCCCTTTTATTTCATCTTTCCCGAGCCTTGGGTTTGGGGCGTGGGGTTTCGGTCTTTTTTTTTGTGTTTACCTACTTCACTACAGGCTAACCTCACAGGGAGCCTGCCTTAATTGGGTGTTTTATTTTTTTTTCCCATTTACCCTTTTTTGTTTCATCATAAAAATGAAAAAATTTGTTTTTCTGTTCAATAGACTAGCATTTCGTTCCCCGGGTTAGGGTTGGGGTTTGGGGTTTAGCTAGTTTCCGGTTCTTTCCTTAATGTTTTTTTTCTTGGCTTGCCCTTTTTTTTCTCGAGTTATAGCGTTCGTTTACGATGTAAGAGTGAGGGGGGTATCTCGATGTTTAACGAACCGCTCATTTTTCTTTGTGTTGGGGTCTGTTGCCCTGCCGTTTGTCGGCTGAATGGATTGTATCTGTACACGGATTCGTGTATCGCCTTTGTCCGTTTCTCGCTGACATTTCTTGCCTCCTCTTTTTTTTAGAAAGTGTTGTTGTTTTGTTTTTCTTCCTTTTTTTTCTTTTTACCATGCGTTCTTTTTTTTTTTTTTTATCTTGGTTTTTTGGCCATTTCGTACCCGCTTTTTAGCTTGCCTGATTAGGCAGCCATTTTGCATTTCTCTTTCGTCTGCTTTTTTTACATCCCGTGCTTTGTCATCCGTAGTCCTGATTTGCGATTTCTTTATCAGCTGCAGTTTTTTTTTGATGGAAACCGGGTTAGTGAGGGGTTGTTAGAGTTGTTAAGATTTATGTTAGTTAGGTTAATTTGGGTTTCCATCTGTTTGTCGGCACAGTTTTTTTGCTCTGTGCTCTTATGGCTCAAAAAATGTATCAATGTATCGTCCACTCATTTGTTGCAGACAGTAGTCTATTAGAGTATTTTTGGGGAAGGTGTCAAAGGAAAAAAAACGACCCTTTGGTCTGCATTTCTCCTTCAAACATACTTACTTCCATGGCATTTACATTTTATTAGTTTAAAGGTCTTTTTGCACTGACTTTCATTTGAGTCGATTTTCAACGTTCCTTTAAAAAAAAATGCCTTACAACCCCTTTAACTATTAATCGGGACTACGGTAAGGTAAACCAAAGCCCCTGACTTTAGAGTCCGGATTTGAGTTAGGAAAGTTCGTATACGGGGACGGGCAATGGTCGAGAAAAAGGGCCATTCGCGCTGATAAAAAAGTGGTCATCCCGCGTCATCGCTTGTGCTAACTTTAACGGCTTCGGGGCATGCCAGATGGGTTCCCCCGGGGATTCATCATTAGTCCTTTTTTGACAATAAACAAAGAAAAGAAAAAAAGAAAAAATTTAATTAAAAAAAAAAGAGAAACGTAAAGAGGCAAAACAGTAAAACTAACAAAAAAAGAAAAAAAAAAGAATTTTTTTTTAAATTAAAAGGAAAGCCGCTGGATTCAGACGTAAAGACCAAAAAAAACAAAAAAAATAACAAAAAACAAAAGAAAAACCCAATTTGCAAAAAAGGTAAAAGAGTCATAGTCCCGGGGGTAGAAAACCTAGCCACAATCGCCGTTTACCAGGGGCCTGCTCCTTGAGATTTTTGGGCCCGGGCCTACCCCTTTAGGGATGGGTAGGAGGCCCAAAAAAGTCCCCACTTTAGAGTCCGAGACTTTAGTTAGGCAAAATTGTATACATGGACGCGGAAATGGTCGAGACAACAGAGTCTCGACTTCGCGCTGATAAGAAGGGTCATCACACGCGTCATCGCTTGTTAAATTTCGGGGGAACCCATTGGGCATGCGCACCGCAGTTCTTCACTTCCCCGCGACGTATTTCGCACGCGAAATCGGTAAACATAAAAATTAGGGAAGGCTCCCGGAGGCCCGATTCTGGAAGTGATTCGCCATGTTTTACTTCTGCAACACCCAGCGATCCTCGACGAGGTCATTATTCGTAAAACGCTAATCTATCGACATCTTCGATGGGATATTCTTCTTGGCATTTACTGAATCGAGTAACCGTAGCATCGTCTGCTGCGTCGGCCATTTGAACTTGTCAGAAAGGCGAGTGGAGGGCTGTAAATCAGGTAGCCTACGCTGTGCAGATGAATTTAAATACAAGAAAATAAATCAAATGATAATGTAAGAGTCCAAGCAAATTTGTTCTCATAATAATTTGCAAACATTAAATCGTACGATCACATTAATCAGTCAGCCTGCGTCGCTCGGCGGTGCGACCTTTCTTCCCTCCAAATGAAAGAGCTTTGGCCGACAAACATCTAGTACCATTTGACGAAGTAAAGAAGAAAAAGAAAAAAGAAAAAAGAAAGAAAAAAGAGAGAAGCCTCTGGATTCAGACATAAAGATCAACAACAGCAAAAACACAAAAACAACAAGAAAAACAACTTTCCAAGCATAAAAGGGTAAAGCAGTCATAGTCCCGGCCTACGACCTTTAGTCCAAACGAAATCGCCTAGCCTAAATATCGGTGTTTAAGGCCCGAGGTTCGGCCCGGACTTTGGTGTAGTCCCGGTCCATGGTTACCATTTTGGGGCCATTGTCAATAGCCTTGAGATTTAGGCCGGCCTACCGCTTTAGGCCCGATTCATAGTTAAGGCCCCAGATCACTGCGGGTAGAGGATCGAATACAGAACAAGAAATATCGAAGCCGGTTGCTCTATTCCATCACTCGTATCGGGTTGTGGATAGCAGTCGTCAATCTTCTCCAAAGGGATTTTACCGAAAGATTGCTTCAATAATTGGTAAATTTTGAGGTGTTGATAATTTCGTGTACAAACTGATAGCTCGATAGATCGACAGCTCTGGTTGTGTGTCACGTGAAGCGATATGTCCATCAAGACGTGACATCAGGAGGTTAGTGTAAAATTTAAAAGAGCAGCATGTGTGTACTGTTAATTAAACAATATTCACTGAATTTGTTCAAATTTAGAGGGGAAACTGTTAGAGAATAATGACTTGAAATTCAGAAATCACCCAGAAATAGATCTAAGGATAGATCAAAGTGGCAACTAATTGTAACTCATGTAAGCAGAATAATCCAAAAAATCTGCATATAATGCAGAATTTATTGGAGAGGTGTAAAAAGTCACGAGGCCCTGACTGAAAAGTAGTTTTATCACATTGTGTTTTTTAGTATGCTTATGCGCCATTGACGTTTGATCTAGATCTAATTTCCGAGTAACACCGTGCAGGCTTCCTTGGTGATGTCGGCAAAACAGTTAAATCGTGTACTGAAAACTCACCTTTTACAGACTGTAATAAAACTCACTTTTGTTGCTAATTTTTGGGTTAATTCATTAGATATGAAGCCGTTTGGTTGATTTGAATGATATATGTGACTCAAAATGGCATTTTTTAAAAAGTCCCAGGCATTTCCGACCGCCTCCATGGATATTTCCGAAGATTTTCGTATTTTACACAGTGCTTAAAAAGTATACTTTGTTATTTCCCTTCTCAAAGCAAAAAAATCAACAGGCTCCCTAAACACACCACACAACACACACACACACACACACACACCAGCAACAACTACAAAAAAAAAGCAACTGGACGTCACATCCTTGCTAATGGTCATTTGATCCAGACGCTCCTTCGTGTGCGAAATTCGACCGCTTAGAGTAATAAAAAAGAAAAAATAAGCTAATTTTGCTGACATTGGGCTGGTTGTGGACGCCCGCAGGCTTTGCTCCAGCAAAGGCATGTTTCGCTTTCGCGTTGGGTTTTTGGGAAACGGCACAAAACGGACGCCTTCTAAAACTGGGGAACCTACTATCAGAGCTGCATGTACCCCACAAACAGTGCTTGGCCGGCTTTCTGATGCCTTTTCTGCTTTTTACCAGTATCTGGCCATCTTTCCCGCAGTTTTACTGTACCCCAACAAAGCGTGCCTACTCTGTGCACACCGCAGGACTTACCGAGTGCAGTCCCTGAATTTCCGAAGATCGTCTATTGAGGATCGGAAGGTTCTACGTAGATGATTTGTTAATTCAACTCTTGGTAGCCTTTGAATGATTTACTGTTAATTCACCAGCGAGGCGTGGTGTGTGTTTTGAGGGGGGGGGGAGGGGGGGGATGTAACCTGTCCATTGTGTTTGTGTTTTTTGTACTCTGTATGTCGCTCTGTCATTTCTTTGTGTGGGGATGTCATTCATCTTTTACTTATTTTTTTTACGTGTTGTTATTTTGGATGTCACAAAAGAGACGTCGTGAGAAGCCGAGAAAAAGGGAGAAATACCAATGGCCTCTCGCAATACCAAACAGAAAAGAAATGAAATAAACAGGAACCTCTGGCTGTTGCTGTTTGTTGTTGCCTATTCCAACGTGCTACTCCATGACCGTTTTATATAATATATATATATATTATATATATATATATATAATATATATATATTCCTCTCTCTCTCTCTCTCTCTCTCTCTCTCTCTCCCCTCATATATATTATATATATATATATATATATATATTATATATATATATGTATATATAATATATATATATCGAGACTTAAACCACCATTCCCACTCTTGCTGTAAAATAATTAACTCGCATTTGTATATTCTGTTTACATGGTTTAAAAGATTGTAATTCAGCTTTTTTTGATCTTTAATGATTTAAAAAAATCGGTTTAGTTATTGTTGAGGAAATTGAATTCCTGCGGGCCGAGACTCTTTCAGCTCAGTTACCTGACAGCTCAGTTAGATCAGACTACCGGAATTTGTGTTCATCCCTAAGTGCCACCGGTCAGGCGATGCACCACCAGGTGCAATAAGCTGGGCCACCTCAAAGAGCAATGCAGAAACACAGTACCGGAGTGCCCACGTTGCGGGGGTCGGGGCCACACGCCAGACGTGTCACAACAAAAGTTGCTGTGTCAACCCTACTCGGCAGCCTACTAGGGGTGCCCAGAACCACATTTGTGCCTTATCGCAACAGAATCCGACCTGGGACCTTTATGCAATACACGGAAGCCATGAGACGAGCACGAGTAGAAACAGCCACCAGGAAAGAACCAACAGCGATAGGAGTGACAGATCCACGACTCTTTTTGGGTACGAGGAGCCCGCAGTCAAAATTTTCCCCCAAAAAATTGCGATGCTGGGGGGTTCCCGGAGTGGAAA
>JABMCL010003603.1:7500-15683 GCA_018857735.1 Alviniconcha marisindica
GTACAGCCAGTAACCTACGGGTAACCTACGGGTAAAGGAAGACATGACGAAACCAATACATCGCTATTAATGTCGGAGGCCCTAAAATGAAACCGGACACGGACAGAGCAGTAACACAACCTGAACCAGGACATGCTGGAAGCCGACTCCCAGCGTAACAACAACGAAAATCATTGTAGGCCTTAGAAAGCCTTCTTAACCCCTTCACTGACCCATCGTAAAATTTCCCGGCTGAAAAGTGCTCATATACACACCTGCAAACAGCAGATCTGATGGGCCGAAAACAAATCTACTTTTAATACTGTGCATTTTGGTAGAAGTCCTTTTACGTGTTCATGCGAAGAGGGGGAAAAGCCTTAATGATTTCAAATTTGGCACTTCTATTAGTCGTTTTTCGAGTAAATGTCCCACCTTCGGCGTAATTTTTCACGTACATTTTCATGTTAAACAAAATATTAAAATACAACCACAGTGAATTTTTGCAAAACAAATACTTTGATGATGTGCATAAATCAGTTGTTTTGTGCATCCATGATACTACTTTCTAGTGATAAGATGGACAGATACTGAGATAGTTTACTATTTGCACTTGAAGGGACCTACCCATCGATTTCACCAGGTTTTGCCAGTATCGTAGACGTGCACACACACACACACACACACACACACACACACACACACACACACATATATATATATATATATATATATATATATATATATACATATATGCAAGTGTTTGAGTGTGTGTGTGTGTGTGTGTGTGTGCATGTTTGATGTGCGAGTGCGTGCATGCATGTGTGTGTGTTGTGTGCACATGCATGTGTGTGCATATGAGTAAATTATTAACAAAAAAGAGACAAATTCATAGGACGATACAATGGAATAATATATCTGTTCCCCAAGTTTTATTTGCAAATTTCTACCTCTCAAAAGAGTAACAAAACATGTTACACAGCACGAAGGCCATAAGCAGTACAAGGAACAGATGAGATTAAGTAGGACACAGAAAGCAGAAATAACAATTAATATCAAACTTGCAACAGAAAACAATTCACAAGAGTATCAACCAGCAGATTTAAAATATGGCATCCAGTTTAGCTTAGTTTTGCTGAAAATTTGGAAAAATAACTAATGTATTGATTAATGAGGCATCATTTTCAGCTGTGTCATCTGACCTCTTGCTCTGGGGCAAGTTCCCAAATAAAATAAAAAGTGCCAGATTGATTAAGGTGATTAACCTCATCATTACACTTTCATATGATTATCCACTGTTTGGATAGTTTTATCCTTTCACTTCAAAGACAGGCTGAATGCTGCTTTTCATTATGAGCAAAACACTTGCTCCTGCTGCAGTGTGAACCATCACCCTGGCTTAATGTAATCACCCTGGTTGACTGGGTGTAAAACCCCAACTTCCTGCCTTCCATTGTGAATGAATGGTACCTATGAGCTACAGCGGATCTCTAGTAGCGATACGGGTTATTCCCCCTGGTCATGACAAAACAACTATCACAACTATCAACTATCAACTATCACAGCTACCTGTGTCTCTTCTCTTTATTGCCTGAATGTTCTGAATATCTCACACACGTGCAGAGACACAAGCCACTGCGTAACTGTCATGTTTAGTATCAGTGAAAAATATCTGCAATGAACAATGAGCAATTACTGCAGTAGCATGTAAACGATCCTGGTCATTCTGCCAAAAGTGTGCAGGTGGCAGGTTACAGCATGCACCTTACCTATGTGGCTTTGCATGAAATGACATGGTGCATGGTTGTATGGTGTCACACAGAATGCAGCTAGTTCACTCATGTAGAATCACATATGAGCGCAGTGAGACTGCTCGAGAGTGTATTATATAAAAGCTATCAAGAACAACATCAAACATTTTTATTTTAAACAACTAAAATGAAGACAAAAATACACAAATGAAGAAAAAATGGAGAAAAAAAAAGCTATAAATGTTATACCAGCTAAAAAAAAAAAATCGAAATAAGGGAGAGAAAAAAATCTTTACTTTTTTTCTATCTTCATAATCAAGTATTTACAAGGGTAAAATCTGATTTTACATGAAAATTATCACGGCAGATGGAAGCCAAGATACACCCTCTGTCTTTCTCTCTCTCTAATTATAACACAAATTTTTCAAATATAACAGAAAATGTTATATACATAAAGATATTGTCAAAAAATATATCAATGTATGAATATACTGAAAGTCCTAGAGTGTTCTCTCTCTCCAACTCACTTCAGTGCTCACTTGCTCTCTCTGCCATCTCTCTTCTTCAATGCCCCCCCCCCTCCCCACCACCACCCACCACCTTCTCCCCCCCCCCCCCCCCCCCCCACACACACACACACACACACTAACACACAACCATGATATGCAAAAGTGAAGTAACAGTCAAGGAAAAGCACTTGTACATGCACAAAAAAGGTTCAAACTAATAACAGTGCTAAATGAAGATATGTACAAGCTTGATATGTGTTTATATAGTATTTTGCAATGATTTATTTGTAAATGTGTTACAAAAGCCATGGAATATATTTCAGTGTGCTGTACCACATCAGATCACTGAACAGCACACACACACACACACACACACACACACACACACACACACACACACACACACACACACCACACACACACACACACACACACATGCACACACACACACACACACACACACTAACAATAATAATAATTATTATAAAAAATAATTATTATTATGATACAGAAAATGTTTCAAAGTATCAATCAAACAAAATTCGTCAGGCAGAATCCAACACCCCAAAATCAAACATTATTGTGCATCCCATTTTGTATTACATTTTGTGTACAGTAAATATGAAATATGAGTCCTATTTGTACAGATCATGTCTTGCACTGAAAAAGTGATTCTCACTGACCAAAGTGAATTTTCTTTTCTTTTACAAATTTTCTTTTCTTTCTTTCTGTGATTTGATGTTCTTGACAGAAATCTGCCTTACAGATCCAGTACAACTCAGAAATAAATATGGACCGCAGAAACACACCAAAGTGACTCTAAACTGTTTAAAGAGCACCTTTTGGGTTTACACTGGAGTCACATATATTATTGACTGTGATATAATATGCCAAGGGAAGGAACCAGCTCTTTGCCATTATGAAGAAGGCCAGATTTATCGCCTTTACACAAGATCGCTAACTCGCTCCCATGATGTAGTCAAGCAAACCCATCAGTCAAACTCATGGGGCACTTTGACTAACTGAAAGACAAGGTGGCAAAGCACACATACACACACACACACGCACGCACGCACGCACACACACACACACACACACACATGCATGTGCTCATGCACACACACACACCACACACACACACACACACACACACACACACACACACACACACACACACACACACACACACACCCCATATACACACATACACACCCACATGCATGTACAAACAGGTGACGCCACAGTTAAACAGGGTTAAAACATCAGGACATTTGATCATCACATTTCACTTCATAATTTTCTTGGGAAGACAGGACTTTCTTTCTGTTTAACACTGCAAAATTAACAGTCTTGCATTTGCATTTTAAAGTATGAAAGATGGCAAGCAAACAGCCCCAATGTATGACCGTATACAAAAAGGAAATTCAGTAAACTGAAAATCAAGTGTCAATTTACATATGGAGTAAATGTCCTTGCAAACAAAGAACCGGCTGTTAAAACCTAGTATCATAGCCAACACAAAACTCAAAAAACACTAAGAGGGACTAAGTGTTCAAGTTAAATGTTAAATGAACACAGGAAGAAAAAGAGAAAAAGACGCCCCAAAAAACTATTACCTCACAGATGTTGTAGTGGCATTATTTTCACACACCCAGGAAGAAAGAAAACAGTCACTTCTAAAGAAGCTTGTGGAAGACTCCATGTGGTGTACGGTTAGTAGAGGTCTGAAACGGACGTACACTACAAAGGTCTGAAACGGACGTACACTACAACAATCCAGCACATCCTCTGAGCACATCCATCTGAATTTCAACCAAACATTCAATGCTGCTTGTACAAAATCTACCCCAGGAATACCATCGTTTTCCTCAAAATCCAAACACATGAAAGGTTCAAAAGAACACTTATTTATCACAAACACACAATCTGCAAATTTTCACAGTAATCCCCTTTGTCAAGCTACAGAACAACACACGGTTTTAACCATTTAACTGTTCTATAAGTGTCATTTCCCATTTAATTGTTGTTTAAGTGTCATTTTGTAGCTTGACAAAGGGGATTACCCCCAAACATTTGCAGACTGTGTGTTTGTGTCCTAATAAATAAGTGTTCTTTTGAACCTTTTATGTGTTTGGATTTTGAGGAAAACGACAAAACGTTAGCAGTCATTCTTGTTTCAGATTTTTGTTTTCCTCCAAGTCAGTTTCAACCCCTCTTAAAAAGACACCTGGGTTTTCTGTTTGCCACTCACATGCTGCTGAAATTCTCCCAGGAATTATTCTGGTGGGGATTTTGTTTCTCTTTTCTTTTCTTGTGCTATGGATTATTCTTGTGACGCTTTTTCAAGGGTCTACTTGTTTTATGTATGTATATACATACATAGTTGAAAATATAATGCCCCAAAGATGTAAAGGAAGTGAATAAATATTGCAATCAGAGATGCTATACAGATATGGATGTCTGTAGTTTGACACAGTTGAACAAACCACCACACAAAGGCAATTTTGATTACGGTTAAGTATTATATATATGTTGGTAGCAAAAATTCCACTTCAGCTAACACATGTTTGAAATGAAGCAGCAGATAAATTATGTCAAATGTTGTCATCCGAATAAGCCACTCTCTATGTGGATCTACATCATCTGTGTAAGCAGAATTATTTCAGAACCTACTGGTCTTTGCCTTCATGGCATTCATCCAAAACCTTTGGTACTTCCACGTTCTGTACAAAATAATGTAATAATAACAATAAAAACACTACTACTACGAGTATTACGACAAGAATAACTAAGTACATTTTTTGTAAAAAGCTTAACTAGCCTCCCAAACTAGCTACCTAGTCTGCTAGCTAGGGTCTTTACCTGATGGGGTCCTGTCGACCTGAGTTCTTATTATCCTTACGTCTTGTAAAACACACAGCTGTTTTTAGGCTCTAACTGTCCTTGCATCTTTCCCTCATAAATTTACTTAAGTCTGCCCCAGTTTCCATCTGATAAATGGCAGCAGGGTTACGTGCTCAGGACAGGAACAGCTCAGTTGGTAGAGTCCTTGTAAACTGCTGTCCCAGTTTCTCTAATCCACGTCACATCTCTGCACGGTGATACTTAAGGTCTTGTTTAAGGTCTTCATCTGTGGGGTCTTGGTGACCTGCAGTCTTGTGATTATCCTTCTTCGTCTTAATGAGCCCTTCCACTTCAGTGTCAGTTTCTGGCCGTCTGGGTCTAAGTTTGGCTGATTTTGTTGTTGGTGTTGGTGTTGGTGTTGGCCGATCCTGGCAGAACCTCAGTGTAATTATCCTTCTTGGGTCTTAATGAGCCCTTCCACTTCCGTGTCAGTTTCTGTCCATCTGGGTCTAAGCATGGCTGATGTTGCTGGCAGTGTTGGCCGATCCCTGCAGAACCTCACGGCGCAGCTGCTCGATATCCTCCTGGTTGATCCCATCCTCCTCCTCGTCCGTTGAGTCCAGGTGTTCCGGATCCTGTCTCCCAGAGGCGCCTTCTGCCATGTTCATGTAGCCGTCGCCCTGAAGAATTCTGATCAGCGTGGCATCATTACCGGTTGGAATGACATCATAGTGGGAGGATGCCGCAGCAGCGTTGGGGTTGAAGTGCATGGTTCCATTGGAATCGTCCTCAATGGCTAGGCAGACGTCATCCAGGTCGTGGTAGTGGTTCTCCTCTGCCTGTTCCAGCCTCTCCAGGGAATCAGGGTTCATCTGGACGGTTTCTGGAATGTGAAAGTATGCTATAAAGCATGGATGGCAACAGGGTGAAGAGTATGTTATGGCCACCATAGCGTGGCGACTGAATGCCGATTTTGTTCCTGAAGTCCAGGCTGAACATGACTTTGGATTGAAATACATTGATGGCATGTTCACTATGTACAAGATGGATGGGGAGCATGGATCGTGGGTGTGAGTGCCCACATGTGCGCACACACACACACACACACACACACACACACACACACACACACACACACACACACACACACACACAAATGCACATACACATACACACATGCAAACATACTCACACACACCACAAGTGCATGCGCACACTCCAACACAAGGACTTGCACAAGCATATATATGTGCGCATGTGCACATGCGTGCGCATGCACACACACACACACATGCACACATGCACGTGCACTCTCACGTTGTCATCCTCCGAAGCAATTCAACAGACAGAGTTACCATCACCAACAGGACAAGAAAGAAAATAATATATCTTCTAGACCTGCAAAACACACACTAAACTTTAACAAGACAACACAGCGGAAGATCAAAACAGTGCAAAGTATTATATGCACATAACAGCTTTTGATTAAAAAAACAACTGCAACAAATAACAACAAAAACATGAACAACAACCTGACACTGTAAACAAACCGCATTACCAATTAACATACCTGAGGCCTGCCGAGCGGCAATGGAGCGTCGCTTCAGATCCTCAAAATCTGCGTACGGGTTGGAGGCCCCTTTCTGGTCGCTGTCACCGCCAGCACCGGCCACGGTGCGAGTGTCCAACACAGGCCGCCCCACCACCTTCTGTTCTGTGCCCGTTGCACAGGTGACCGGGTTCAGGTAGCCACCATCGATGTCCTGGTAAGGGTTGGCCCCGCCCACGGCACCCTGCTCCTCATCCTCCGGCAGCAGTTTCGGCTTGACCGGGTTGAGGAGGTCGTCTGGGGCCACGGTGGAGGTCGGTGTGGGCAGAGGCATCTGCTGGCGGCTGGAGTGGTCGATGATGGAGTTGGCGCGGTTGGTCTCGTCATAGAGGGCGTTGCGGAAGGCCAGGTTGTCGTGGCCTGCCACCTGCACGACATCCGTGTGGTGCTCCTGATTCGACAGGCTGACCTGCAGTTCCTTCTTCTGCCGTCTGTTGGGGAATTACACACACACACACACACACACACACACACACACACACACACACACACACACACACACACACACACACACACACACACACACACACACACGTTGCATACAGAAAAGGAGCATGTTCTAGACACAAGGACCAATGAAAGAAAAGGCATACTGGATGAAGTAAAAGAGGAAGAAAGAAAAAAAACTCAGAAGAAGACACTGATGAATGGCAGCAGGGGTACATGCGCAGGGCAGGAACAGCTCATTTGGTATAATGCCTGACTGAAAAGCCAGACACAATAGCGATGTGGGTTCGAGTCCCCTATGCAGCAATGGATTTTTCTCACTGAGTCAACTTTCAACTCAGTGTGTGTGTGTGTGTGTGTGCGTGCGTGCGTGCGTGCGTGTGTGCGTGCGTGCGTGCGTGTGTGAATTACATAAATTACTAGTTTGTTTATTATGTAACTTTTGTATTTTCAATAGTTGTTCTTTGAATTTTAAAATATACAATATGTGTTACTGTGTACAGTGATGTGGCTAATGTTCAGCCACGTTTTAATTTCTCTAATGAGATAATAAAGTAATCTTGAATCTTGTATGGACTCTCTTTTGGTGTCCGTACAGTCCCAAGCATGCAGTCGCATGCATCAACATCTGTGTTGCACGTTAAAACTCCCAAACACAGGCACATGTAATTATACCATTGTTTGTACACACAAAAACATTGCACACATTCGTTGGAATGGGTAGCACCTCTCTTGTGGACTCCCATACACAGGCATACGTAATTATACTATTGTTTGCACACACAAAAACAGTGCACACATTGGCTGGAGTGGGTAGCGCTGCTCTTGCGGAAAGAAAAAAAAAAACCACAAAGGACAAAAACGTACTAAACAAAATACTCCTTACCTTCGTCGTCTGATGTAGAGCAGCGCCAAAAGCAGGAGCACAAGCAGGAGAGCACACACAAAGGCAATGACGATAGGCACCCAGTCCACAGCCTGAAATACCACAAGGCACAGTGCTAGAAGGACATGTAGCGTTATAAGTGCACACGTGTCCATACACTA
>JABMCL010002346.1:0-16668 GCA_018857735.1 Alviniconcha marisindica
CCCCCCCCTCCTCCTGCCCGGGGATGGGTAGGTGGGAGGGAGGGGGGAGGAGTTGCTACTATATGGGGTTGAAGGTGTGTTCAATTTGGCACTGAATGCCAGGTGTTTGTCCTCTGCAAACAGGTTATTTCAGAAATACAGGCAGGAGCACACCCTAACACTAGGAATATCAGCGTTTTAGGCGGCAGTGGTACTTAAAAACACATAGACAGCCTGAAACCTCTACCATTAGAAAGACGATTGGATGGGTAACCCAAAATTCGTGCAGTTTATGCACAAAAATATTATGCTTACGGTATATTACCAACTAAACATAGACCAGTTGTCAAAATGAGAAATCGTTCAAAAGTTGTAGACCTTCGGCTGTCAATACATCCCCATCCTCCTCATCCTAGAAGGTGTTTACCACCACATGGGCCTGAAAGCTTGTTCACTAAATGTCAGGTGTTTGCTGTCTGCAAGCAGGTTATTTCAAGAGTTACAGGCAGAAACGCAGCCTAACTCTCGGAAAACCAGCGGCTTGGGGAGTAATGATACCTAAAGACACATACTGAAACCATGGATGATCAAAATTCGTATCTGTGCTGTTTATACACAATAGGTATTATTATTATAACTTGGACACATTAGGAACTAAAAATAGATCAGCTGTCAGAATGAGATGTCATTCAAATGTTATGCCATTATCCCACATGTATTTAACATGTGTTTTTCATAAAAGAGTACACCATGCAGCCTGAAGGATACCTTGTGAAATATCGCCAAGATATATTCAGATGACAGGGATTTTCTTACAGTTTACGTATCACACTGATGACAAATGCTTCGAAAATACTCGCCTCTTATTACCCACTGTTATTGCACCAGACAAAAATCAGACTGATCCAGCTCTGGCTTCAACAAAAACATTAAATGTCTGCTTTCTCAGCATGTAAAGAAGCGGTGAGAGTTACACTCAGAAAATGTTTGTGAGACTCAGTAAAAACGAAGGTGGTGCAATGACTAATGAATGACTAATGTCAGGAAGTCAGCGAAGGACGCAGTGACAATGATGATAATGATGATGATATCGATGGTGATACGAAGTATTCACCGACATAGAGAGAAATGTTGGTGACACTCATGAAGACAGAAGTGTGTTACCGATGACAAAAACTAGGAAGTCAGTGAGGGAGGTGACGGTGATGGTGGTGGTGGTGATAACGATGGTGATTAAATACTCACCGGCATAGAGAGAAAAGTTGGTGACACTCATGAAGACGGAGGTGGTAGCGATAACAAAGGCCAGGAAGTCAGTGAGGGAGGTGATGGTGATGCCGATTCCAGCGCTGGCCAGAGCCTTGCCCAAGATCTTCGGCACGTGCTGGACCGTCTGCTCCTGGTCATCGCTAGGGAGGTTCTCACTCCAAGAGGACATCAACAGGAACATGTCGTCCACGCCGATCCCTGAGACACCAGAGGCATCAGGTTTGGAGCAAGCAAACACCACGAGGATTTGAGAGTCCGGGAAATAGCGTAGTATTAATGAACAATGAAGATAAATATGAGATTCAGATTTTCAGCATAGACAGAACTATGGCAATGAGATACCGGATAAAATCTGGACTCTATCAGTTTTCAACCGAGTCAAACAGCATAGGATGAACTTTCAACTGTTTTGAATGTCAGCGTTTTAGTTACAAATAGCTGTGTCTTGCAATCAAATCAAGCGAAAAGAAACTAAAGTCTATGTAAGTGATCTTTTTGAAGAGTGAACTGTTACGCGTGTGGTTTCATTGCAATCTCCGTGATGATTCCCAATTAAATTTGGGTTCTTTCTCGTCGCTAGATTTAATCGATAGCCTCAATTTCTTTTTCATATATCGCAGGCCCTGTAAAAGCCCATCTTCGGGCACAAATGTACTATGATTCTATCCTCCTGCGAGAGAGGAGGGGGAGTGCCAGTAGTGGTGGTAGTACACAAAACTCACCGATGATGAGGAAAGGGACGACGCCGACGATGTTGACAAACTTGATTCCGCAGACGATGAGCAGCCCCATGGAGCCCACGATGCCGAGACCTGCAGCCAAGGTTCCCGCAAAAGCCAGCATGCCGCGCGTCGACACGGGGTTGCCTCCCGAGGATACCACAGAGGCGTAGGTACAGCACAGGGTGATGGTCACAGAGAAGAAGGTAATGTCGCCTTTGGTGCTCTTGTCCAGTTCTTCATCCAAAGACTCTGGGGTCCCATATGTCATCTCAGTGTGGGTCGGGTCCTGGTTCTTGGCATAGGTAACAAATTCCCTCTTCCAGTCTTTCGCATCTTCGGCCAGCGTGAACGAGATCTTGAGTACTGTTGCTGTGACAAGCTTCCCCCCGCTGAGAGTTTCACCAGATATGGACGTCTTGAGGTCCACGTTGTTATAGAAAGGGTAGGTGACCGTTCCGGCAGCCACAGCACTCTGGAAGTTGGGGTCCAAAGCGAACTCTCCATCCACAACACACGTAGTCGAGGACTTGGCGCAGACGTCGATGTACGCCTTTCCGGAGCTGTTGAGGCTTTTCACGCCGTTGACAATGGCAGCAATTTCAGTTATGGTGTTGGAGTCGAAAATGGTTTGGCCGGATTTGGATTTGAAGAGGAGTACCACTGCTTTGTCTGTGTCGCTCTGAGAGAAGGCATTGTACGATACATTGCTGAGGTCTGGAAATGTGTCTCGGACGTATTGGCGATCTTTCATGGCGCGGCTGTTCATGGGGAAGTAGACTTTTTCTAAATCCTTTTCTTCATCCATGGCCACCATCCCGACCCCCAGACCGCCGAAGATGACGATGGGGAGGACGATGAACCACACAGGGTGTCTGCCTACGAACTCTCCGTAAACTCGGAACACGCCAGCGATCACCCGCTTTACCTTCCTGTAGCACATGTCGCAGACCGCCATGTTTGCTACACCCTCCCTGTCTTAAAAAATGTAGTGAGACTTTCATTTAAATTGGCAATAATATGACCTCTTATTTATCTACACTGACAAAAACAAATACTTTTTTATAATTATATTAAAAGAACATTTGGTAAAATACTGTTATTTCATAATTTTCACAAGACGGTGGTTTCGTATGCCTATAGTTGGGTTAATTGTTGCGTTTGAAATACCTGTGATTTCTGTTCGGCCAGGTTGAGTGACGATCTGTGTTGTCAGGAGCGGAGACAGATTGCGTGTTAGGCGTCAGTATGCTGTATTTTTGTGAGTCGTTTCTGCTCTGCTGCCGATCTGGAATTCGAGAGTTAGTGTCATTCTTATGGTGGGTTCACACGATCGCAGAAGTTTGCAACTTTTCCCCAAAACGTATTACTACGCGTCGCCTACCCTTAGGTCAGAAACGACGTTACTGTTAAAAAACCACAGCACGTATGTTAAAAACAACCACACCATGTAATAGATGAAAGATTTTTCTATCGATCCCGTACCCTCATGTTATTACATTTTGTTTAGTTTGACAACACCACGACGTGTTTCAAACTTCTGCGACAGCTTCAAAAAGATTGAGAATCGAGCCGAAAAGTTGCATACTTATGCAACTTTTTGAAGCCATTTGTGTAAGAACCTTGCTTATTGTTAAAAATCTAGAGCACAGAAAATTTCAAGAGTAGTACCACGTGAAAGAAGAAAGATTGTTCTATCTGTTCCTTACATTCTGAAAATTATGTCACGTTCACTTTGACCTCGCGAAACTGTGCTGCAAACTTCTGCGACAAACATCCAAAATCGAAAAGTTGCAAACTACTTTTTGGATGGCGTCGTTGTTTCAGGGCCTACCGCTTAATAACTATGGACTGGAATGTAAAGAGAATAGTACCATGTAAAAGATAAGAACATTTCCTATCAGTTACATATCTTTGTGTGTTAACTTTGCTTTTATTTTAAACATACTGCACTGTGATGGATACCGGCGTGACGGCGTCATAAAATGTCAAACTCGACCCCAAAAGTTGCATACTTACGCAACTCTTAGAAGCCACTTGTGTCAGAAACTTGCTTATTGTTAAAAATCTAGAGCACAGAAAATTTTAAGAGTGATACCACGTGAAAGAAGAAAGATTGTTCTATCTGTTCCTTACATTCTAAAAATTATGTCACGTTTACTTTGACCACATGGAATCGTGTTGCAAACTTTTGCGACAAACATCCAAAATCAAAAAGTTGCAGACGTCTTTTCGGATGATGTTGTTGTTTCAGGGCCTACCGCGTAATAACTATGGAGTGGAATGTAAAGAGAATAGTACCATGTCAAAGATGAGAAAATTTCCTATCAGTTACGTATCTTTGTGTGTTAACCTTGCTTTTATTTTAAACACACTGCACGGTGATGCATACCGGCGTGACGGCGTCGTGAAATTTCAAACTCGACTCCAAAAGTTGCATACTTCTGCAACTTTTTGTCGTCATTTGCTTCCGAAACTGGATTACTGCTAAATAACTAGGGCACTGAAAATTAAGCGAATGATACCACCAGAAAGATGAAAGATGCTTCAATATGTTTCCTATCTGGTTCAAATTATTCTGTCTTTAATCTGACCACACCAGACCGTGTTGCAAACTACTGCGACAAACAGCCAGTTTTGGGAAGTTGCAAAGTTCTCAACAGAGGGTACCGTCATGAATTGTCTAAATGGTGAATATATACAACACCAAAGTAAAAATTAACCGTACCATATGAAAGAGAGATTGATTTCCTATCAGTTTCATGTACTGGATTTATTTATTTACGTGCGGTTTGACCATACCTTTCCGTGTTGCATAGTCGTGAAAGTTTTCAGTCAATGTCGGAAATTTCTGCCTCGAATTTCGTCGTCGCATACATCAGGAAACAGGCTGGCATTAAATAACAGCAGCACATAAAAATATAATAAGGACAACAGATGAAAGATTGAAAGTTAATCTATTCACTGCACATCACGTTTATTTATTTACCGTTCGGTTTCATCCCACCAGACAGAGTTGCAAAGATCTGCGACAAATTGCAAAGTTCTGCGATCGTCTGAACCCAAAGTTTCAAACTTATGCAACTTGGAACTGGCACACCGAATCTACTACCAATATTATTCAGTTGATCGCATTTTTGTGATAGTGCTGTTGTCTATGCAGCCTGTTTGATTTGTTGATTCAATTTATTGCTGGTCACAGCTGCATCAGAAACAATATCGTAAACGTACCTGCGCCTACATTGGCAGAATATATTTTTCATTGTCAAGACCGCACATCGAGTCTACTAAAATTCATTTAGTCGAGTCTGTAATCATAGTAAACATTGATGACACAGAGGCTTGCCCGCCTAACTGCAGATCTACCGGCTACTATTATACATGTACATACTACTAATTAATGTGTTTTATTCTACCACCATAGTTATGTATGAGCACCTACCTTATCCACACATATGAATGGTAACTGATCTACCTTTCTTGTCGATGAAAAAATTCAAATAAATTATTATTCTTTCCAAATGATTGGATAGGAAACCCCGAAGCTATTGGACTACCTGCCTACAAACTCCTATGATTGGCAGTGGCGCACCTGCTCAGATGGCCATATCGCACCTGCTCAGAAACCAAATCGTTGAATAACATTTCGACGCGTCTACCTGTATGGTTTCCAGACCGACAAAGTTGCCCGTTCATTAAACACAACTGTGCACTACATACATGCCCATTCAGGCTATTGTCTCCTAAACCACAGACCTACCCATCAGTTAATGAGTGAAAAATATATAACGAGCTAGCCGCATGCCTGTACACTCAGGTGATAGTCACAAAACTACCCGTTTAGCCACACAAGCATTTTCTTGCAATTCTTCACTGCTCACTGCAAACACGTCGGCACAGTTATACCTCTCCCTACCCACAAATACTTTAGATGATTAATACACCTGTGGAATCTTCTCATCTGTCCACATACATGTCCACTAAAGGTAATAGTATCTTTGGACTAGGAGGTGAGTGTAGAGGTAAATCTTCGTGGTTAACCGGAAAGAAAGGATCAAGTTGAATATGATTGGTGGGTATATAGACGGGTCTGTAAGTGGACAGGTAAGTCTACATATCAAGTTGGACGAAAATCATGAATTGAATAATTATGAAGCTTTATGAACGGATAGACCTGTGTACGTCGACAAATCGGTGAGTGAACATCAGGTTGGCTTACGTTGTTAGCTGTAAAGTAAGCATGGACATAGTAAGGTAAATTATATGTAAAACATTAGGTGTGTGGATAGGTAGATCTTTGCGGTTATCTGGAATGAAAGTATCAAAATGAACAGGTAGGTTGATGAACCGGTACATCTGTGAGCCAAGTAGCTGACTCTTCCTGGTCGTTTACCTTGATATAACCATCCTCATTGACTGGGCGTAAAAAAAATACCTTCGCGGTTAGCCGGAAGGAAATAGCACCAAGATGAATAGGTAGATTTATTTTCGGGTGGGTCTGGATAGATTTATTTTCGGGTGGGTCTGTGGGTACGTAGACCAGTAGATGAGTCGACAGATAAGTGTGCATGTTAAGCCGGAAGGAAAATAATGTACTGAACAGGTGGGTTAATAAATGCACAGATCCATGGATATGTAGAGCAAGAGTTGAGTGGGCAGGTAAATATTAGTTGTTAGTCAAAATTAAAATATCGAAATGAACGGGTAAGTTGAACAGCGGGTGCATCTATGGCTACGTGAAGGAGTAATTTAGTCTACTGGAAGGTCTTCGTGGTTAGCCGGAAGGAAATCATCATGATAAAGAGGTAGATTTATTTCCGGGTAGATCTGTATATATATGTAGAGCAGTAGTTGGGTGGACGGGTAGTCGCGAAGGTAAATCGGAATGGATGCATAACACTGAACGGAGAGTATTTTTGAACGGGTGCCTCTATGGACATGTAAACAGTTGAATCGGCAGGTAGGTCTTCGTGGTTATAGCCAGAAGCATCAAAATTAACAGGTACATTCATTTTCGGGTGGGTTTTTCGGTACGCAGACCAGCAGATGAGTTGACAGATAAGTGTGCAGGTGAAAAACACACACAAATTGAACCGGTTGAATAGGTAAATCTGCGAATATCTAGAACAACAGGTGAGAGGACAGGTAAGTACAAATGGTTTGTTGGAATGAAATAATCAAAATGAACAGGTAGGGTAATGACCTGGTAGATCTATGGGCATGTACACAAGTAGTTGCTGTGACAGGTAGGTCTTTGTGGTTAGACAAAATAGAAGCATGAAGATAAACAGGTAACTTAATTTTCGGGTGGATTTGTGTGTAGGTACCCCAGTATATGAGTTGAAAGGTCATTGCGCAGGTTATGCCGAAAAATAAAAATAAACTGAACAGGTATACTGATGAACAGGTACGTCTGTGGACATGAAGAACAGTGGAAACGTTGACGGATAGATCTTAACGGTTAATCTGAATGAAAGTATGAAAATGAACAGGTAGAGTCATGAACGGGTACATATATGGGCAGGTACACAAGTAGTTGTGGTGACAGGTAGGTCTTCGTTCTTAGGCAAAGGAGAAGCATGAGGGTAAACAGGTAGATTTATTTTTGGGTGGATCTGTGGGTAGGTACCCAGAGTTGAGTTGAAAGGTCATTCTGCATGTTATGCCGAAAAAGAAGAAATAAACTGAACAGATGTAGTGATGAACATGTACATCTGTGGACATGCAGAACAGTATAGTGATGAACAGGTTTGGCCATAAAGATCCGAAACAGCAGCATCAAAGGAATAGAACTACCCAAGCTTAAGGACTTACAAATTAATATTAAATGCAGACAGCTAGCAGACGACACATCTCTCTTTTTAAAAGACAAAAATGACATTAACTCAGTATCAAATGTGATTGAGGAATTTTACTCCTTTTCTGGTCTTAAACTGAATTCTCACAAAACAAAATTAATGAAAATTGGACGTCACATACAGGACGATATAGATACCCCATTTGAAGATTGTGGACAAAAATAAAGATTTAAGCGTTGTTTTTGAAAATGGAAAAAGAGCTATTGACATAGATGAAAATTGGACAGGTAGGATATAAAAATTAACACGCATCATACAACTATGGAGTAAGAGAGACATCAGTATAATGGGAAAGATTGTGATGGTGAAATGTTTTTTGGAGAGTCAACTAATTTATATTATGCAATCAATAGGCCTTCCAGAAAAAGTTCTTATAGATGTCAATAGACTGTTTTACAAGTTTATATGGCAGAAGAGATTTTCAAATAGAAAAGCGTTTGAAAAGGTAAAGAGGGTAATTGTGGAGGGAAACCTAGAAGACGGGGGACTAAAAATGGTCAATGTCGTTCATTTACAGAAAGCCTTTTACCTTCAATGGGTTGGAAAACTGGCAAAATCTAGAGAAGCGAAATGGATACATATACCAAGATGGTGGTTTTCTAAATTGGCAAACGGTTTGGGGGTGTTTAACTGCAACTGTCGCTCTAAAGATGCAAAGGGATTAGACAAAATCAGAAACGGCTTTTGGAAAGCTGTTCTCTGCACATATTTAGATACTGGTAAACTTACAACCGAAAACGAAACTAATTCTGAAAACGTTTATTTTCAACAACTTTGGAACAACTCCCTGATACAGTATAAGCATAACCTATTATTTTACCCCGAATGAAAAAGACAAGGCATTGACTACATTAAAGACATCACAAAAGACAACGAAAAACGATTACTTACCCTAGAAGAAATTAAACAGATAGTAGTGAATAATAGAGGAAGTATTGTTTTAGATTACAACGCAATTATTAACGCTGTTCCAAAACCTTGGTTAGACTGGATCTCTGCAAATAAACAAACAAGTGAACTTGAAATAAACCAGGTTACTATTAAAAAACTTGAGCAATATTTGAAGAAGCCGACAGATCTTTTAAAACTGATTGTCAACAAAGATAACGTTGTACCCTGCTCTGTTGGATTTTGGCAGCATAAGTTACAGATACACATTACAGATCGCAACTGGAATTTAGCCAAAAAATGCACGAAAGATATTCGATTGTTAGTGCTTCATTGGAAAATTCTCCATAATATATGTCCAACAAACATAGAATGGGAATATCTGAAAATAGAAACGGTAAATTCTGCACACATGAAATTGATTACATTGAACATTTCTTTTGGTCTTGTGTCAAAATTAATTTAATTTGGAAAAAAAGTCGAGGAATACGCATAGACATTTTTATTTGAACTTTGATAAATTAATAAAATTCAAATTAAAGGACGTTTTATTTGGATATAATGAAACGGAGAACAGCAGTGACGTTCTAGCCATCAATCATGTTATTCTAATAGCAAAAATGTGTATTAGTAAATACAGATATGGCAAATATTTTGATCTACTCCTTTTATTTGAAAGAGAACTAAGTTTGAGAAATGCATAACAGTCAGTATAAACTGTGTCCATATGCAGCCTCTTAAAAAAAATGGCCATTACTGATTCACAGCAACTTTGAGCTACATATTTTACATACTTATATACGTTTGTGTGGAACTGTGCATTTGTTTGACCAAAATCACAAACAAAAAGAAAGAACCGATGAAGAAGACAAAGACAAAGAATAGAAAGAAAAAAAGAAGAAGAAAAAAGTAAGAAAAAAAAGAGAAATTAAGTAATAGGTCTGCATGCAACCGAGGTTTTTAAGCTTTTATGTGTTTGGATCTTGTACAAAGATGACCAAGTATGTTAGAACCTGTCAAATACAACGCTGCACGCATGTGCTTCCATGCTATAAGTGATTCTGGTTCTTCCTAGCTCTCTGAACGGCTACATGTCTACACTCTGCCCAGTCCGCTTCTCTGCTGATTCTCTAAAGATCCAACAATACAAACACAGGACGCATAGATTTCGCTATTTTTCCTAGTTTGGACGTTATATTAATATCACTGGCGGGGGCTGCCACAAGTATCATTTTTGTCGCAACAAAAGTTTTGTCGCGACAAAAGCATGCTTTCCGCGACAAAAGACGTATTTTGTTGCGACAAACACGTGTTTGTCGCGACAAACACGTGTTTTTCCCGACAAAACTTTTGTCGCGACAAAAATTATACTTGTGGCAGCTCCCGCCAATGATATATTTAGAGCTCACTCACTCCTGTTCTCAGGCACTGCTCAACTCTTTCGTCCTTCAAAACGAAGTAAAAAACCTTCCTCCTTTCACAATGCTTCCGCCCGAAATAAAACCAATATTCAGTTTCCTCACTTCATCGTGCGTGTGTGTTGTTTGTAATAATCCCCCTCCCCCATCGCTTCTAATGTTTAATACATATAAATAGTAAAATTATGACTGACTGTGTATGTTATGTATATTTATACCAGCAGGTCTTGTGAGAGATTAGGGCTCGCTGAGCGCATTGCAAATGTGTCTTAGTGGTAGTGGTAGTAGTATCTTGGTGAGTGAAAAACTGAAGTCAAATATTTCCTGGAATACAGTTTTGATAAAAGTACAAAAATATTAAAGATGTAAAATTTAAATGGCTACGAGTGCGCATTATACATAGAATAATAGTAACTAACATAGTATTAAAACAGGAGTCACTGCTAATACTCAGAGTGGTTTCTGCAATGACTAAAAAGACAGCATTGAACTTTTTTAGTTTTTGTTGGAAATGTACTTGTATCAGACGTTTTTGGACCTCGCCGGAAACAATATTGCAAGAAAAATGTGAGACAGCACTAAATGCAAAAATTACACAAAGCCTGTGCATGTATATAATAATAATAATAACTCTTATATAGCGCTATACCCCGTAAACATGTACAAGTACTATAAATGCATACATCAATATCAAAATGACAAAAAAGCCAGGATGAAACAAAACAAAATATTAAAGCATTTTACACACACAGAAATAATCACAAGTACTATAAAATAATGCATATATTAATATCAACATGACAATCAGAAAAGCACAAGTACTGTCATTTGTATATTTGTGTGTCTGTTATCCATTGTTGGAACAGATGTACTGACACGTTCTATAGTTGTTTTATATTCGTTATATTGAATAAAAGAAAAAGATTAGTCTGACATGTTCTATATTTGTTTTATATTTGTTATATTGAATAATAGAAAAGGTAAAGAAAAAATGTAGTATCTTGGCAAAGCGAGTAAGGTTTCTGCCAGACCAAGTCTTTGAAAATATGTATTTCTAGGAACACTTTGTAGCTTTCTTTCTTTCTTGGTGCTTTACGTCCACGGAGGCGAGATGGCCTATTAGGGACGGGGACAGAGTGGGAAGGAGACGACAGAGTGAAGGCTCGACCGCGGAAACCGCCCGAAAAAGACAGGAGAGACCGTGGACCGCCGCCCAGAACAATGGAAGTGTTAGGGCGGTGTCCCCTCGCCATTGCCCAGCGACTTGTGCACTGCGCACTTGCTGTTTCAACTGCTGTGCTTGGCCAGAGTCACAAAGACAATGTCCGTTGCACTGCTGTTGACGAACAGCTTGGACAACTCAAGCAAAGAAAGTCCAGCTTTCTTAGCCCAGCTCCACCTCCCTACTCATGATCTCTTCTGGGCTAAGTTGAAGGTCCAGCTCCACCTCCCTCCTCTAAGATCTCTTGATCTTTGATCTCGCCTGGAACCCTGACACTTTGTAGCTCGCAACTTTGTGCTTTTATAGTTTAAAATTAGAGTTTAAAAATAATGGTGTGTCGGTAGCGAAGCCACTTTTCCATTCGCCAGTACTATAACCACAACATGCATTGAGTTTTGGTCTCGCAGCGGCATATTTCAAACGTTTCCTCCACAAAACGCTCAGCGTTTTTCACCCATCTGGCGACGGATTTGAAATGAGCAGGTAAAATACTGTTAGAATAAACGAACAAATTGACTTTACCTCGAAAAACAAGGTTCGAGACCTGCATAATAATAGCCGCTCTAGGATCAATAACTCAAAACACGTTTCTAACTGACAACAGCAACACATCGTAGAGTTCTGATAACCATGCAGATGCATTATACGCAATGATAATTCACAACAACGACCATCTCCTAGCAATTAATCGCAACCTAGGCGTGCGCGCGCATGTGTTTATCACAAAATAATACGCAATATCTTTAACGCATACACACACACGCGCGCGCGCCCGCATGCACGCACGCACGCACACACTCAGAGACAGAAATTTTCATGAAGCTATTAAGAACACGTAATATCTGTGACAGTTGTGTAGGATGTGCACACATACCGACCAAAACGAATGGGCTGGAAGAGCTGCCGACGACGACTGTGAGTTTGTTGGTCTCTACCTGCCTGCTCACTCCGCCAAGTCAGGCTAAACCAAAAGTTCTCAATCCGCAAGAAGAAGGGTATTTATAGTCCAGGACATGGCAGGCGACACCGTACAAATAAATCAGTTGTATACCTATCAAGTAGCCTCTAATCTCAAGTTCGCAGAAGGCGTTTTGTCAGCGGGCCCTAAAATGGACACGACTGACTCGATCACCATGGAGCTTGAGCACTGTGGAGCCGCGGTCACAGCCGCTGTAGGTTTCGTGACCCGCGCTCTGCAATGCCGGTGTAAAGCCACAGTGACTCCCCTCTGAACCGCATTACCAAGTATTCTTAGCAAGACCAGAATAAACACCCTCTCTCTCTCTCTCTCTCTCTCTCTCTCTCTCTCTCTCTCTCTCTCTCTCTCTCTAGTCGTGTCCATTTCAACATGGTTTGTATGAATGTACATGTACTCAACATACTGTAGCTCATTGTATCCTTAGTTAATAGTAGTTTCCCTCATGGGCGAGGGCTGGATGTAAAAAGACCTCGAGTCTTCTCCATTACCCTCGTAAAATAAAGTTTATTCATTCATTCATTCATTCTCTCTCTCTCTCTATGGGTGTACGTGTGTCGTAGTAGTTGTATTTTTAATCCGTGTATAAAACTGACTTGCACATTATTTTTAGCAGAATGTGTGTATATGTAGTATTCTCTCTCTCTCTCTCTCTCTCTCTCTCTCTCTCTCTCTCTCTCTCTCTCTCTCTCTCTCTCTCTCTCTCTCTCTCTCTCTCTCTCTCTCTTAAATTCTGAGCAGAGAAGAACTGTAAAGTTAATCTTTTCAGATACAACTCTAGCTACTGACCAGAAATTGAAAGAGATGAGGATCATGAGCCTATATACACAAGCAACTGAAATACAAGGGTCTGTTCATGTGATGGGTCATTAACAATAAGGCCCTAGAGTATATATCCAAACTGTACACGGAACCTCTCTCACGCTATTCCAACTCTAGGAACTATCATCTTAGTTTGCCTAGGCCAAGGATAGATATACTTTTCAAAACAAGTATAGCCTTCTCTGGTGCCTTTCTATGGAACAAGCTGCGTTTGACAGCCAGATCTTGTTACTCACTCAGCTCCTTTAAGCGAAGACTTCGTGTACACCCAGAAGCAGTTAAACAGGATGGATTGTGACAAAAAACCTGCTGACAGGAGAGAGACAGACGGATAGACAGACAGAGGGAGAGAGATAGAGATGTGCCCATTACTACTCCGGATATGTTTAATGAGAAACGAACTATTTCGTATTTCTTTCTATTCTTGGTCACCTGATACCCTTAGCTGCTCTCGTTGACACTCCACTGATGCTATTATTAATACTGTAAGCCACCCCACCAACTGGATAAGCTTATACGTTACCTGTCATAATAGGTTAAAAAAATAACAAAACTTACATCATAAAAAAGTGTGTATGATGCCCCGATCACAACAGATACAGTTTAAGCTAAAGTGCCGCATTCCTTTTCAAGGGTAATATGCACAAGCATAAACAAACAAACCGATCAGCTACCGAATACTGCAAGCAGACATGCTTGCAATACCATTATTATCAAGACTATTGTTGCTATTATTTATTATTATTATTATTATTATTATTATTATTATTATTATTATTATTATTATTATTATTATTATTATTATTAAGGGGTACAAGAATAGTCAGCCCAATCGGACATGACATGCAAAACAAAATAACAATAGGATAACGTCCTTCAAGCTGACAGACTAAAACTAAAGGATGGCTTCCTGGTAGTAATGATGATGACGACGGTCGTCGTCTTCACCATCAACAACTACCACGACATTATCATCATGACTGTAAATTTCTTAAGTGCCCAGCATCCACGCGCAAGCTGTGTTCAGGGCACAGCAGTGCTGTCGCAAGAGACCCAGTGAGGGTTATACAGAATGAGACTTAACGGGAGGGAAAAGCACAAGGGGAAGCGAAAAGAAATAATGGGATTAAAAACAAATGTAGCATACAAAAATTCCTAAACATGGGTGACTAGTGGCTTCTAAAACAAGATACAAACACATAAGCGGTTACAAGAAACTCTAATATGACAATGCAAAACAAGAAAATTTTCTGGGTAAGCCCCTTTTTCAAGCGACAAATCAACATGCAAACAACATTTAAACTGTGAAAAATGAAAATGTGCTTATCAGGTTTCAGTTGTAGTGAGTTCAATGCCTCGAGTGTTTGGAAAACTCTTAATTTTCATATTTCATCTTTTAACCGTTGTCTAATTTTGTCGGTTGAAAACGGAGCTTACCGCGTTTTGTATTGTCATATTAAATTAGCGTTCTTTTTAATCTTTCATGTGTTTGGATCGTGTATGCAGCATACATTTTCATATACACTTTGGATCGTGTATGTAGCATAATTATATTTTCATAAACACTCTGCGATGCAGGATAAAGAACTAATTGAATTATAAAACTATTGTCAGTTTTGACACTCCTGGATTTGTCGGATGCGTCTTTTAGCTTTGTTAAAATGCAATAAGAAAGCGAAAATCACAGAACCATAGACCATTACCAAAGATTGTTATACTGTATTAATATTTTACATAAACACTATCAATTCTTTTATGTATTAATTGTATCTATGTTCTATTTAGCCTTGTCTTTCTCTATGTTCATCCTTTTTGTTTAATTTTACGGCAGTGGTTAATTTGATGTTTACTATTTCGGATCCCCCATACCCTACAAGTCGCTAACAGAATAAAAGTCTTGAATCCTTGAGTGCTAGGAGCCATTGTTTGATGCAGGGATTCATTTCTACAAAAGAGCGGAATGTTCCGGAAAGTTCGAGTGCCCTTGCACTCCCGAGCGATTTTTTCTCAAGGAGTGTTTCTGGTGAGTTACACCGGGAAAGACAATCGCGCTCGTTCTTCGGTATTTGTGCACGCAAGGAAACGTTGCCTTATCTGGATGGACGCAACCCAGGCTGGTCTCTAGGCTACAGAGCTGATAATACTTTTTATTTCACCCGGCGTGGTCTAGTGCCCTCTATGCCGTCACTGGAAGACAAATTGCATCCTGGTGGGCTGCAATGAAAAGTTTGGGGATTCCCCCTGAACTCCGGAAAGCATCGAAGGCACAGCGCGACATTTTGGACACGATGCAGACTTGGATTTATTAGGCCTCGTCAACACTCGGGAAGGCAGGACAAGGCTCAGACATTTACACGTTAGCTTTGCCACATTATCTTTGCCACGATAAAGGTCTACGTGCGCTGTCGTGAGCGCTTTGCCAGTACAGGGTGTTGCTATAGCTGTGATTGCTGTACTATATTGCAAAGGGCAGTGTCCTAATCACATTAATGAGCCAGTCTGTAGTGACGATACAGTGCTGTGAATAAAATTAATTGATAAAATCACTCATAGCCCTTTATTCAAACGTACTATTTATGATGATGGAAAGCTCGAAGTTCAAAAACTCTCGAACGAGCTCTCTTTTTCCAAACAGTCTCGAGGCACTGAACACACTACAGATGAAAACGGATAAGTACATTTTCATTGTTCGCCGTTTAAATGTTGCCTACCTAGTACTAGTTGACCTACATCCGCTACAAACACTACCCGCATGCAGAATGATTCGAGTGAGAAAAGGTGTTTCTGCTTGTTTTAGCTTTGTCAAAATACAATAAGGAAGCAAAAATCACAGAACCGCAGACCACTACCAAAGACTGTTATACCGTATTAATACATTACATAAACACCATCACGTTTTTAAATGTATTAATTGTATCTATGTTCTGTTTAGCCTTGTCTTTCTATATGTTCACCCTTTTTGCTTAATTTTACGGCAGTGGTTAATTTGATGTTTACTATTTCGGATCCCCCATACCCTACAAGTCGCTAACAGAATAAAAGTCTTGAATCCTTGAGTGCTAGGAGCCATTGTTTGATGCAGGGATTCATTTCTACAAAAGAGCGGAATGTTCCGGAAAGTTCGAGTGCCCTTGCACTCCCGAGCGATTTTTTCTCAAGGAGTGTTTCTGGTGAGTTACACCGGGAAAGACAATCGCGCTCGTTCTTCGGTATTTGTGCACGCAAGGAAACGTTGCCTTATCTGAGTGGACACAACCCAGGCTGGTCTCTAGAGATGATAATATTTTTTATTTCACACGGCGTGGCCTCGTGCCCTCTACGCCGTCAGTGGAAGACAACTGCAATCCTGGCGTGCGTGCGTGCGTGTGTGTGTGTGGCTTGCTTGTTTAGCGCACGCGAGTAATGTATAAATCACTAAATTATATGTAATGGTGTGGAGTGGTAGAAGGACAGGACACAGGCAGCGGAGTCAGTCAAAATGGAGACCACACAGGCGGGGACGGGAAACAGGCTTTAT
>JABMCL010000045.1:0-16857 GCA_018857735.1 Alviniconcha marisindica
ACCGTGATTCAGTTGCTTGTTGTTCTAACTTATATATATATAAATATATATATATATATATATATATATATATATATATATATATATATATATATATATACGCAATTTCCCGCGTTTTGCGCTCTTTCCCGGGTTTCAGTTTGACCTCACCAAATTGTCATTGACGTCACGGATAGAATACCAGAAGCTCTGAGGTCACAGAATGAATTATGTTTATTTATTTTTTATTCATATTTTTTGCTGATTTTTTAATTTCTATTCTGTGATCTGTGGAGTGAAGTTTTGTTGACGTATTCCATTGTTGTAGAAAAGGAGTGATCTATTGGGTTAACCCCAAGACAACAGAACGGTACAGGCAAACAATGACTAAGTGACAAAATTTCGCCAGGAAAAAAATCCCTTTTTTTTTACCTTACAAAAAAAAAAAAAAAAAAAAAAAAAAAAATCACTCAGAAAAAGAGAAGACTAATTCCTTTCTACTCGTCAGGGTGAGTGACATCACAAAACTGTTTTGGGTGAGTGGTATCACACTACATTATTGGTGAAATGCATTACTCTACTCGTCAGGGTGAGTGACATCGCAGTATCGCTTTGGGCGAGTGGTATCACAGTACTTATTATTATTTATTATTCATAGCTTTTACATAGCGCTATTTTCTGCTCTCGAGCAGACTCACTGCGCACATTGGCATGTGATTCTGAATGAGTGACTGTATCATTTTTTATAGCGCGTATTATTAATATCCACGGAAGTGGTGTACTGATAACGCTCTTTGGGTGTTGCTTGGCTGGTGCCACGTGAAATGCTGCCGTTTTGGCGCAAGTTCTGTGTACACCATTCAACCATGCACCAGGTTACAGTGTCAGTTCATTTAAAGCCACATAGGTAGGGTGTATGTGTGTTTAGTGTAACCTGCCACCTGCACTTCTGGCAGAATGTGTCTCTCGCGCTGGACGTCACAAAAATAGCCACAATACGTCATAATTATTCTTCAGCTTCTGGTAAAATAACAATCTGAAACAGAATGGCTGCTAGCGTTAAAATGTATCCGTGTTAAAATAAATGATTTCCCCGAAAGTTTGCATACTGTGTGCCCGTGTTAAAATAAATAAGCATTCATTTGAACCTTTTTGTGTTTGGATCTAAGCTTCTGGTATTTTACGTAACATTTTGAAAGCATCTTGACCTAGATGTGCATTTGGTAGATTATCCAGAACAAAACAGCAGATTCGTCAGTGCTTGAACAGCGTCGATTCTGTCGTATCGGGAAGGCGTGTGGAGTTCAGTTCTGTTTGTACACTGAGATGGAACCAAGTTGTAGACTGCCGAGATCGCATAGGACGAGTGGGTCGTCTTTGTAAGTGATTGACGGTCCTTGTTGAATTACCGACTGGCAGTAGCAGAGCACAATGTTTATCTCTGTAGTGGCATCGCACTACCGTTGGGCTGAGTGGCATCACACACTACTGTTTTTCGCTGAGCAGCATCAAAATACTTCCTTTTTTTCCCCCTGCAGTGTTGGTCAAGTAATTAGAGCAACACTCTCAAATACGCATCCGTGAAGTGGATGAAGCTCGGCTGTGTGGTTCCAGCCTTCCCACTGGGCCCATAGCACTCCCAGCTCTGGGTAGGAGCCGGCCAGGGCTGAAAAATCCCACTTGACTCTGATGGGATTTGAACCCAAGACCTTCCGACCGGCAGTCCGATGCGTTAACCACTGTGCTACGGGGGCCGGTTCAAAATACTATTTAGCTGCAGGATACAAAGCTGACCAGTGCATAATGACAGCTGATCAGGAGCCCAATCCATACATGGGAATGATGAAAGTTGCTGTTCTTTTCAGGGTGTGTCATTTGGCTGGCGAGCTGGTCTGTTCACTGCGAATGAGGCAGCCTGAACTGAAGGTTACGGGCAAGGACGTCCTCTGTGTCCAGGTCGCAGCTCTTTGCCATGACTTGGGCCACGGGCCGTTGTCTCACTTGTTTGAGCGGTTCATCCGTAAAGCCAGACCAGACAGTAATTGGACGGTGAGTATTCCTCAGCGGCATTTTTTTCTTTCTTTTCTTTTGGGTGGCACAAATAACAGTGGTGCTTGTTTTTCCGACTTCATCATTCAGTTTCACGAGTAGCGTTTGATCTGATTTAGAATTTTCTGAAGGACCCGTCACTGTGTGTAGCACTACTCAGATCAACACTCTCCGGGTGCATTTTGTTATTGTTTTTGACTCGGCATAAAAAAAAAGGCGTCACAACTTAAACTTGTGTAGAGATTGAAAAGAGATTGACGAGTGAGTACTCAAGTTATCTATGCATATGTCTGGCTGGAAAAGGAAAACAGTACATAAAGAATTGAGAAAGAGTGTTGCAGAAAGGAGAGATTAAAGATTGATACGCCAAAGCTGCTGCTTCTTTTTTCTTTCTTTTTAAAAATTCATTATTGTCACTATGTTATTAAATATCTCATGCGTGATATGATGGACTATCACTGTCTAAGAGTATTTAGAAGTCGCGATAGAAGGATAGGGAAACACTCGTCCGGTTTTTCTGTGTTCCGAACCAGAGTGCATGGCTGTTCCGATGCTGAGCCGTGCCGTGTTCCGCTCCAGAGCACCTGCGTGGAGATCGTTCCTTTTGACAATTAACTTAAGTCATGCCAGACAGGTTACTTACGAGGTCTGAGGATTCCATGTTACAGATGGAGATGTGTGCAGTAACTGAGGGGAGTGTAATGGGTGTTTTTGCCGAGATGGAAGTAGAAACAACTGGCCATCCATTGATGACTTCTACTCCGCAAAAATAAGTGCCTGTCGAGCGACATCTCTGCCCAGAATGCGGAAGGTCATATGTGCAGAAAAGGAACGTGGTCTGTCACAGGAAGCAACACCACAAACTGGATGATGGACCTCGTTTCCCTCGTTCACAGTGTAATAAGAAATTTACCATGTCTGGTGATCTGCATTCTCATATGAACAGTTTTCATCTGAAGATAAAATCTTTTAAGTGTGAGACGTGCAAAAGGTTAATTGCACACAAGAGAAGCCTTGAGCCAGGGAGGTATTCATGCACGGTAAACGCCCAAGACGTATGCGGTCACTGTGGGAAAATTTTCAAAAGAGGAGGAAGTCTTCAAGATCATGCACGCTCGCGTGACGGCAGTCTTCCTTACCCCTGCAACAAGTGCCGCGCCTCGTAGGTTTCAGATACAGGAATCAGCTGAGGCGTCATAGCATTAAGAAATGCCTTTTTTGGTTACTTTACTGCCGCAAGATGTTCGTTTTAGTTCAGTCTGAACAGTCATATGTCAAGCTTCGATGTGACAACTGCAACAGATCCCTTTGCAGTAGCTGTAACAAAGTAGCACTAGAAGCTATGTGAAAAAGCACAAATCATGTTATAATTTGGTTTTGTGGTTGGAATAAAGACATCTCTAGCCCCCACTGATTCTTGTAATATTGTAGTGAACTTTAGCCACAATTTTCATATGAACACTTTGATCAAAAAGAGTATGACGACTGACTTCGAGTTTTATTTTTATTTTTATTTTTCCTCTTTAAAACGCGAACGATACTTGGTGGGTATTATCATTCTTATTTGGTACAAATTCTTATTCGTGATTTCAAAAGTATGATATTTAGCGGATTTTTTTCTTCTTCTTCTTTCGTTTGGGCACTGGCTTCTGAGCTTAAATTTCAGATTTACCAGAGCGTAGTACGAAGAAACCCGACGTTTTTCTGTAGCCGTATGTCACACTTCCGTTAATTCACACATACAAACACACACACACACGCACGCACGCACGCACGAACGCACACACACACACACACATACACTCACGTGCTTGCGCGCAACCACTACACAGTGTGTGTGTGTGTGTGTGTGTGTGTGTGTGTGTGTGTGTGTGTGTGTGTGTGTGTGTGTGGTATACACAATTATTTAGCATAGGCCTACTGTGGAGAGGAGACGAAGTAAGGCCGTTTACATTATTTATTTTAACCAATCAGTCTTACTTGAACGTTGAAATGGTTCGCCGTGAAAAAAGTAGTCATCTAAAATGTGTGTGTGTGTGTGTGTGTGTGTGTGTGTGTGTGTGTGTTGTGTGTGTGTGTGTGTGTGTGTGTGAACCTTGACAACTGACAATTAGTGAAAAAACACAAATTACAACAAACAATAACGTTTGTTTGAAATCTTGTCACAAACATCTGAGTAGCCTGCTGCACCCCATTTGCTACTGTGTTCAAATTATCAAAGCCTGTAGTGTTACATACATGATTATGGTCATCGACGCAAGAAATAGTAATAATGTTGATCAGGAGATTTGTTCAACTTATTTAAAGAGATTAAACGTAGCCTATCTCACCCAGGAACAGATCGCAGTCAAAACACATTTACATAGCAAAATTCGGTTTGCGCGGCCATTGTAAATTTGTTCAAAAGATCTTCATTGTAACAATTCATACACACTGCCCAAAACAAAACCAACAAAACAATTCCTGTTTTTGGCAGTGTTATGATGCCATCTGCAGGCACCAGAATGGCACGAGATGTACTACTTTACTCTACATCAATACCAAGCCCTATGTGTGGCAGTATCTTTGTTTCATATGTCTTGATATGCTGTCGCACTCCATGCGCGCCTTTGCTGGGCTGTGTGGGGCCTGACAGTGTAAGAACTAACTCAGACTTGTGATATAACAATGAAAGATGAATACATATATCGATTTTAGGGAGGAGGGGCTGCATGGGGTGGGGGGGGGGGGGGGGGGAGAGAGAGAGAGAGATTTGCCAAGATCTAATCCTCTTGAAGAACTGAACTAATTGTGATTAATTGTTTTGTAAAGTGTGCTCAGATTTGATTTGATTTTTAATTTAAAGAGAAAAAAGAAGAGAGAAAACGAAACAAAAAGGTGTGAGGTGTACAAGAAACCAGATGTCATGAAATTTACACCACAGGACACGGAAAAGCTTGCCCGTTCCAACCATGCTAATCTGTTAGATGTGCTATATCTACACTTGCCGTAAATCAGTGTAGTTTACGCGGATCGACGTTTTGCTTCTGTCTGCTCCGGCTGGGCCTCGCTGTAACGGGAGCTCCGGCTGAACATTTCGGAACGCGGATACACTGTGTGGTATCGGGCCCGTGAAAGAAAAAGCTCGTTGTCCAAATGTTTTTGTTTTTGTGAAAGGTATGCGGAAGGTTTTTGTGTCAGAAATGGAGTGAAAATGTCAGGATGGATGGTAGACAGTCAAGAGTTGGGAAAGATAGACTGGGTAAGTTTTAGTGAAAGAATTGAAATATGTGGAAACATCTAAAATAGCAGTCTAATTGTAACAAAAGCATACTGATGTTCATTAATTTCAAACGACTTGCGCTTCTTTCGTTTTCGTCTCTGTTAAACTTTGAGGTGTTTTTTTAGGGTTTTTTAAAGTTTTTTTCTCCGTAGAGTGGAATGTGAAAAATGAACAGACGACCCAAGAGCGGGAAAAACGTGTCACGTGACAATCCGAGCAGACGACACGGCGCGCGTGACTGAGCAGTAGGCCTACGTGGCAGTCGAAGTTGTGTCTGCGTGTTACTTGAACGTGTTGATGCTGGTTATCCAACAGCACGATTTGGATACTGACGGACTGAACGTTGCGACGTCCCTACAAACCAGTGTAATGTGGTTTGGTACAATGTTGCTGACACCGGGAAGTGGGTGTGTTCTTGTCGTTACATCAATAACTAAGATTTCCCATCAGCCTGACTGTTTTAGTTCGCTTCCTCTTTTCAAGAGTGTCCGCGCCGTCGTTTCATACTTTATCAGACCGACTCATTTATTGAGAGTTGTCTTTAGTGGGTCGTCTTCGGCTGCTTAGTAGAAAGCCATGCGTTCTGTCGGCTGTCGACACCTTTTGCTGACCATGCAGTGATCCTTTTGATTATTGTGAGGCTTAACGTCCACAGAGGCCACATACGGTCTATTCGGGACGGGGGCAAGAGGGAATCGAGTACCTATGCATAGCTCGTTCCACAACTCTGACCCGCAAAGACCGAAGAGACCGTCAGCCACCACCTGAACAATAGATGTTAAAGAGGTGGGGACCACACTACTACTAAACAACTTGTGTACGCCGCAACTTGCTCTTTAAACAGCTGTGCGGAACAAAACCACAGAGTCCGAAAAATGAGCTATTGAAACCTGAAGCAAAAGACGGTCCAACTCACAATGACAGCCCAGCCCCTCTTCAGACCAGTCCTGGGCTCTGAATGTGCAGTGATCTTTGTAGGCTATCCTTACACCGCTTGTCAGAATAGTCAGAATCATTTGTTGAGAACTCATCTTGCCCTACGCTTTAGCCAATTACCTGTCACAAAGTCGTAACTAACTGCGACTCAGCTAATTACTTGTGACCCAAAGACGTAAACAGCATGTTGTTTATCACTTAATTGCTCCTTTCCACTAGTTTCTGACCAGTACGTTACCGTGTGATAAAATGTAATAACTGATAATAGCTAGAGCAAATAGCTGCTTGTGACGTTGCATGTGTACACCGTGTTACAAGGTATGTATTGAAATCATTGTTCTGTACAGCTTTCGTTTAATTCTTTCAGCATGAGCAGGCATCAGTGGACTTGCTTGGTCACATGCTGAAAGAGGAAGAAAAGGTGAAAAAAGCCTTGAAAGATTATGGACTGAATGAAGAAGACAAGACCTTTATCAAGGAGATAATCCTTGGAAAACCACTGACCGAGGGTGGCGAAGGATCTCAGGTAAATATAAGTAGCTTAAGATTAAGATATTTGATGGGGCGCCAAACGTAGGCTATGGATAAGAATGACCATTTCATACCTGACAACATAATAATATTAATTATGTACATTTATTATGCGCTCATCATCGCCCTGAGCGCTGACATGATACATATTAACCTAAATACAATATTCTAGACACACGTAGAGCACAGTCCTATCAAAACAATTTACATAAAGTATTGTTTGGAAACACACACACACACACACACACACACACACACACACACACACACACACACACACACACACACACACACACAACACACACACACACACACACACACACTGACTGTAGCAGAAAACTGGGTATACCACTTGGTGCGGAAATACTGTGAGAAGAGGAAGGTTTTCAGTTTGGCTTTAAAAGATGACAGGGTTGAGCAGTGTCTAAGGTCGATCTTGAGGGATTGAATTCATGCACATCTTATTTTCATGCTTCCTAAAATACTTAATAGGTCGCTGCTGCAGTCTCTGTGTGTCATTTTGTACAGTCATAATTTGTATTTGCATGTTGAAATAGCATATACATTATTGTCCATGTTTGTGGCTCATAATGGTTAACGCCGTATTTGGCAGACGCCCTAAATAAGGAAGTAGTTTTCAGCTTCGATCACAGTAAGCAACGCACAAACGTCTTTGAATCTCATTGAAACATTCAAAGTTGTGTAAACATATGATTTAAATACACCATTAGTTTTATGTACAATTTTCAACTGCATTTCGTGAGTGGCGATTAGCGAAACTAGATGTACAAAACATTGTCAAGTTTCACAGCTAGCTTAACGGCGACCCGCGGCTTCTTCTTTTCGTTTTGTGCTGTTTACAACAACAACAAAAAAGAGAGTGAATTTGTGACACCTTCTCAAATGTTTAATTTAAATGGAACTGTTGTTTTGTTTACTGTTTTGCAGAAACGCTGGCGATATGAACAGGGATCGGGGAAAGCCTTTCTGTATGAGGTGCAATTTCTTTTTTTTTAAAGCATGCAATGGCCTGAAATAATAAGTAAGGCCTGCACCATGTAGCACATTTATTGTCATTGAAAGTGGCCCCAAATAGATCATGATATAGAAACCTACCTTTAATAATTACCTGTGTGTAGCCTACTACTGGAACATGTCATTAGTTTTGTCTGTGCATGATTTATTTTACCACTGGGAAATTTTCAAAGAGAATTTGCTTTTAATCATTTTCGTTGAAATAAATCATCTCTAACATATTGGCGTGTCGGTTCTGTCAAGTCTTTTGACCATCATAACCTGAAGTTTGTTGTTTGCTTGTTGGTTTCATTACTTCAAAAACAGAGAACTGGACACTCGTAGGTCCTCCCCGCAAACTTGGCATTGGCCTTTGTTAACAGATTGTGGCGAACAAGCGTAACGGGGTGGATGTGGACAAATGGGACTACTTCAAACGCGACGGTTATCACCTGGGCATAACCGGCAGCTTCGACCACAAGCGACTCATCACCTTTGCACGAGTGATTGGCGATCAGATTTGTTTCAGGGACAAGGTAATTAAGGCCGTCAGTCCTGTGTATCCACCATAGAATCCACTTCTTCTCTTCTTTTCGTTTCTATGGTTCGGTGACAGCTTTATCAGATTCAGTGTTGCCATCAATTCATGTGTGGGGGCTTGGTATTTTTTTTACCTTCGTCATTAGCCGAAGCGAATTGTTTCGCAATCTTGGTCAAATATGTTTTTGACCTCTATTTGAAAGACTGAAACGCTTAATCCACCATTCTCATTTCAAAATCGCTGAAAGACCAACAGTATACATAAGGAAATTAAGAGTTATGGGCATTGAAATATGAAGCATTGATATATTTGGAAATTAGTATAAATAAAGGTGGGTTTATAGAGTGTCGGACCGAAAGGTCAGGCGCAATACTGACGCGGGTTCGATTCCCCGGTGCGGCAAGGGATTTTTTCTCCTAGAGTCAACTTTCAGTGCAGACTCTACCAAAGTGTTAGTTCAGCCCCCGTGTGCAATCTCATGCGTCAACATAGCACACGTTAAACGTCCCAAACACTGGCAGCCATACCATCGTCTGGACACGCTGGCAGGAATGTCTAACGCTGGTCTTGCAGCTGCTGCAACCCGACCAGGTAAGGAGACATGAAGGAAGTGGTTATATATGAAGCATTTAAAGGGCAAGATAAAGTGGTATGGCCAATAGATCAGTACTTATTAATTCCTGTGAGAAAAGAGAAACCAGTGTGAACTATTTCTGTAAATCTGTCTCTTACAAGAAACAAACTAACACAGAGAGGGAGAGAGAGAGGCAGACAGACAGACAGACAGCATTTTTCCCCGTGGCCTGTACGAAAACTGAAGAATCATTGTAATGACATGATTGCAATTTAATTTTTAAAATAATTGTTAATGACAGTAGCATAATTATACGTCGATCATGTTTCAGGAGGTGTTCAACTTGTACCAGATGTTCCAGACCCGCTTTGCTCTGCACCGCCGTGCCTACCAACACAGAGTGGTGCATGCCGTCGAGCTAATGTCAGTATTCATTTACACGAGACGTGAAATGAATTACAAAATAAACCATATCAATTATGAATGGATGACACTTGATTCGTGGCATTTAAATTAGCCCTAGTTGCTGTGTCAGTCACTCATAAAAGTCATGTAAGAATTCTGATTCGATGTTTAAGACATAACATATGTAATGGTGTGGAGTGGTAGAAGGACAGGACACAGGCAGCGGAGTCTGTCGAAATGGAGACCACAGCAGGCGTACGGCAGCAATCAGGTTTTATTTGCTCAGCAGCAGACAATTTTCAGCACCCACAAAATCATCACGCGCACGCATAGATAAGAGAACGGCGCGGGCCGCAAGGAACACACGCTATCGCTACAATCAAATCGGCCCTCTGGAACACAAAATGGCTGACAATTGTGTTTCCTTGGCCCGCACAAATACAGTTTCCTCAACAATAACTAAACTAATTAAAACATGAAAAACATCAAATAAAAGCTAGTTACAATATTTTAAACCGTATAAACAAAATGTACACACATGATTTATTTAATTTACAACAAGAGTGGGAAGCGTGGCTTGCGCCTGTCTATAAACAGAGGTGGTGGTGGTGGTGGTGAAGTGATGCTTAATGTCCTCAGATGTCAGTTGACATATTAGGGACAAGCTGTGACCAATGCCGAAGCACGGTTCAGTATATCGTTACGTCCACGGAAACCGGAAGGCTCGTTAGGACGGACAGCCCAGGACGGCCACCTCGACTCTCACACAGCTCCTGACCTATGGCTATCTGTAAACAGATTCGTACAACTAAATCATAGTTAACACAATGTACAAAATATTAATGGTACTAAAACTTACATCAGAATAAAGTGCACGCTCCCATGGTTAAAATGGTCAATACAATGTTCTGTAAGAGAAGCAAGACACACTCAAAGACTAGCACTAAAACAATCGGTGCGAACTTGCGCCTGGGGCGCGTTATCTAGTCGCAGCATCGCTGATAAAGTGATGTCAAGTAGTCTATGAATACAACTTAGCTTCTACAGTACACAATACTTAATAAGTTATTTCAACCCAAAATAAACACTAAACATGAAGTCAGTTAAGCAAAATAATATACGACAAAGCATTGATCGACACAGAATTACTTGAATCGAGTCAAAACAACGATTCGCTACTATTCACTAGTACTAAACAGAGAACGCGCTATGCAGACGACGGCTATAAAAAGAATGGACCTAGAGAGGCATCGGCCCGTCCCTAATAAGCCTTATGGTTTCTGTGGACGTTAAGCATCATGTTTACTTTTAGAGGCATCGGCTACGGATTAAGCTCGATCCTGCGTCTAAATAAACGTTGGATAAACATTCTAAGATGCCAAATTATATTACACATGGCTTGGTGCATAAAAAGGACTAGGTAAACAAAGGGTAGGTAACAAAAAAGCGGTCAAAATATTAAGGGAGAAAACAGATTTGAAACTGGCGCGCCATCGGCGGCTATCGCCGGTCGGCTGTGTGAAGGCCATGTGGCGTAACGCAACACGCCGCGCTTCATAACAAAAGCGTCGTCTGCTTCCGGTTCCCGGGTTACTAACAGTACAGTAATGAAATTGCATGGATCCGTTAACCGGGCAGGATTATTGTAAAAACGTACAAAGAGCACTTGCTCACATCGTGATATTAGATTTAGATTATTATCTAAGATTAGGGGAGTGTTGTGTCTGGTTTAGGGAAGACAGCTACGGTGCTTTATAATTGTTTCCCTTTGGGCGGACGAGTACAAAAATGGCGCTCATGTTATAACCGTTGTCAGGTGTTGCTGACTAAAACGCCAAAAATAGCATCGGATCAAATCATCAATACACTGAGAGAAAAATCGTCTCCCAACACCGTCCATCGCCGAGCATTATTAGTAAACGGCAGCTACTGGTGTCCTCCACTATAGTGAGGTACACATTGCAAGATTAGTCTGAGATTTATTCAAAAACAGATATAAAATTATTCACACAATCATCGGTTAGGTCGCCCGACAAATAATTAGGCTTTGAGCAGATGAATACGTGCCTGAGGCAACGCCATTGTCAATTGTTTGCATGTGCAGGCCGAGTCTACAAAAATGTATGTAAAACAAAACTGAAACTACGTTAATGATGTAATACACATTCCGTAAATAGCTGTACCCCGTGGGGATATATATTTTTAGACCACTACAGTTAGTCCTAAACTGACGTATTTCAAAAGAGCCAAGGCAGAAAATTAATTAAATGCTACAGAAAAATCATGCCTAAAACAATAAAAATTCATGCCAAAAATCGTTTTTTTAGCCAAATCTACTTGGCTAGCTCCCTTGAACGGGAACCGAACCGAATACATGTTATCCTAAAAACGTTGAAAAAGGTGCTAGTATTTTCATCTACATGCTTTGTTTAATGGTTCTATCAATATTTATGCAAAGGAAAGACTTTCCTTTTTCCTTCTAATTTGTGCACCTCAGAGCACAATCATGCTGGTTTGTTCTTTGCCAGTGAAGAGCAACGACAGGTTAGCTCGTGACGTATTTTATACTTTGCCACACACATTGGGCATATTTTTGACGTCATTTAGCTCCTGACGTATGTATTTGGATACTTTGCCACAGGTGCGGGCTTTGTTTTGGACGTCACTGATACAGACTGCTGGGCACAATGGCAGTACTCCTGTGGTCTCTTCGGGACTTAAAAAAATTCTTTTGTCGGACATGAGAGATGGAATGAAAAACTGCTTTTCATTAAAATATATTATTATACATGTCAGTTATCTATCGATAGGAATGGAATCAAACACACACGCCCCCCCCCCCCCCCCCCACACACACACACACACACACACACACATACAGAGAGAGAGAGAGAATTTAATGTATAAAGTTCCGTTCCTATCAATAGGTGTTGACAGTGTTCTCCTTGCAACTTCATTTTCCAGGTTTGAAGACGCAATGATAGCGGCTGAAGAGTCCATCCGCATCCCAGGAAAAGATGGGTCAGTAGTGTCAGTATTTACGCGTATTCGTCATATTGATATAGCATCAAATGAACAATACAAAAAATCACCACTAGAGCGAGAGTTTGCTCTGTGCACAGAATTATTTAGTTGGAATGTAAAACAGTTGTTCCCATAACACACGCGCTCACACACACACCATGCTCGCGCGCGCGCGCACACACACACACGCACGCACGCACACACACACACACTTGCACCCCCTGCCCTGCATGCACTGGCACAGGAACAATACCCCCTCCCTCCCAACACATACCCACTGTATGACCTTTTCTTCTTCTTCTTCTTTTATATTTTAAATGCATACAGTATATTTTCTGTTAAAGTTGAACGTTTTCATATGACGTCGCGAAGGGTTCCGGGCATAACACATCTTTCAGATCATCTTTGAGATCTGACCTCTTCAAGCTATGCTACTGACTGTGCGTGCGCGTGTGTGTGTGCGCGCGCGTGCGCTCGGGGAAGTTTCTTTCAACTGTGTTTTGGTTCTTTGCTTTGTAATGGGCTACGTGCTCCAGTTTGGAGAAATAGCACATAAAAGAGTACATTATTATTATATTATACTTAGGAGCGGAAAGCTCCACAAAATGTCGGAGTGCATTAACGACATGGACGCCTACACCAACCTGACAGACCGCGTATTTCACCAAATTCTGCTGAGCGAGTCTGAAAACACAAACGTTCAGCGTGCAAAGAACATACTGCGTGACATCCAGCGACGCAACCTGTACAGATGTGTGGGGGAAAGCAGTCCTTTCACCACAGACATGTCGGTAAGACTATATTCTGGAGCAGCCAGCCGTGTAGTCAGTAATGCCCCCAAATTCTTAAAACCACAGTAATACATATAATATGTAATACGCTTGTACGGCTTTTTGTTGTTGTTGTTGCTCAGTATATTGAAAAACTTGTAACCATATCATCCATCCCTTTTCCAAGACTGTCAGATTCTTTTTTAAATTATGTTTTTATTCAGTTTATGCCATAAAATAACAAACACACCACAAGTCACAATTTATCACTCATAGACAACTGCGTAACACACACGCACACACACACACCAAAAACAACAGCAACAAAATACCTACACACACTCACAGACACGCGCACGCGCACACGCACACACACACACGCACGCACGCACGCACCACACACACACACACACACCACACACACCACACACACACACACACACACACACACACACACACACACACACACACACACACCTATACTCCTCCCCCACCCCTGAAACCACACACAAAACAAAGAGAAGTTGAATGAATCATCTGTCTAGTATTTACATACATTGCGTCTTAAATAATTGATGATATCTACTACAGCCCTGTTGTCCGAATGAAACGAAATACACTTATTGCTAAGGCTATCTGCCCAGACACTCACGGCCAACACAATGGGATAGAACTCCAGCAATGTGATCGACTTAAATAATTACAACGCCAGTGTAGACTCTTAGGCACAGTCCTAGCTCTCAGACCGTCGTTGCCCCCATTCACTCAGGTGAAGTAGGTGCCCAGGAAGACTGTTCAGACCATAGTTTTTCCTACCTACCTATAGGTCCATGGTTCAGACAATGTCTAGCAAAAGTGGCTTATGTCGTCACAGGCGGAGGAAAGAACAGAGTATACGAGCCGATATGGGTAACCTTTACAGTACTTTATTCCTTGCTTTGTGCATGCTATATCCCCGCAGTGGGGTACTGGGGATGCAGAAATGAAAGCCCCCTCTGTTGAGAACTCAGAGCTGACAAACGTTCTCCCTTTAAAGTCTGGTGTAGGTCAGAATATAGCTATGCATTCTTCGCCTACTGTCGGGGATTTCTTCTCTGTCCTAATTTCCATCTTCCTGGTCTTGTCACCTTCATTATTTAAAAAAAAAAATCCTCTTCCTACATTTTTATATCTTCTTGCCTGTGTTGAATTACTTTAAAGCCTGAACACCTTTGGGGACATTTTTCCAGGTATAGCATTTTCAAGTTTCCTGTATGGATTCAAAGTACTGCAAAGTACTCTCATTCTTTCTAAATTCAATATTTAAAAAATAATTATTTCTAAACATTCAAAATTTACTACTTTTTGTTTTCTGTTTTCTTTTTCTCCACTTCCTCTGAATACATGTCCCCCTTATTTTTCACAATTATGCGCCGGTGATCACTGATTAGCTACTCGGGTATCGAAACACGTGTCTGACCTAGGCAACCAACATAATATTGGTCCCCACCAGGATAAGATTTTTGATAACCCCTCTGCTCTGTGCTTAGCATTGTGGGCCAAAAGCCGGATTCGTTTGGGGGTGGGGGGTGGGGATGGAGAACTTATGCGCCCAATAGGCTCATTATGAAAGGAGTAAGACTGTCATTTTCTTCTTTTTTCTTCGGATTTATTCTGTTTAAGGTCTTCCGGATCCAAGTATAACGCCTCAACAATTAATTACTTGCCTTTTGTGTGTGTGTGTGTGTGTGTGTGTGTGTGTGTGTGTGTGTGTGTGTGTGTGTGTGTGTGTGTGTAGTTGTTGTTTGTGTTTGTTTTGTTTTTCTATAATCGATCTGAATACCCTTTTAACAGCGTGACTTAGGGCTAACGCAGTTCTCCGTATGGGCCTGCAGAATAAAATTGGTCACTCTGCTCACAGTCACAAGCTGATTAGGCAGGTTCCGGTGTTGAGTGCCTACGGAATATAAATAGGTACCAAGACATGTGGTTGTGCATGGATGGATGGTTGGTTTTTAACTTTGTTACAGTGAATTAGAAAAGTTTGTGATGTAGTGACTTGCGTTTTCAACTGGTGTAATATAGAATTGTGAATATGTGCTTCGTCCTGAGCTGACCCTATGCGGTTGACTGGACGTTAAAATCCAAGAACTAGCTAACTCCTGCATGGAACAATGCAGTGATGATTCTGCCAGTTGTACTTATGTGAAATACAAATTATACGTATATTGAGATGTTCTTGTTATTGACCGTTTTTGATGTCACTATGTTTGTCATTAACTGTGTTGTGTCCAGAACTGTCATCCAGCTTTTCACTTGTGATTCAGTGAGTTGTATTTTCAACTTGTGTAGAAGATGTTAATGTGTTATGTCATATTATGAGCTAAAAACGTCTCGGAATTAACTAAAAACGCTACTTTGCATACATTTGTGAAAAACAGATACATAGTAAGTGATTTGTCTGCGGCCTCTTTAGTTGTAAAGGTGCGGCTCAGTGGTTAAGTAACAATTTAAAATGTACATAACCATAATTATAACCCCGATCCTATTGGCCAAAGTAAGTCTACAACAATTTTGGCAAGAGTACTGTAATGTTCAAGATTACCTTCCGTGTGATTTATAAGACAGTGCTTCTTGGCAAAGGCAGGCAGTACCGTTTAAGAATGTCAAACACAGAGCTTCATAGGTCATGCAGTGAAGCTGGTTTGCACGAGTGAATGCCCTTTGTAATCTTTCGTGCAAGAATTTTCGAGAGGTCGCAGCTGCCACTTCCTGGCCGATTTGTGAGTAGGCGCTTGTTCACGCTGTGTATAACTATGGAAGCTGAACCTAGAATAACGAAGCAGACAAATGCCACTACTGTTGCGTTTGCAAGAATTACAGGGGAAAGATGATGCAGAATGGAAAAAAAGTGTCTTTGCATCGCGACTGCGTGGGGAAAATGCGTTTGTTGGTGTTGTTTTCTCCCCTGTGGCAGCGTATAGCACGAGCAACAAGTTCTTGCTTGTTGCCAGACACACTCTGACTACGGTGCCTTTTAAGTTGGCATTGAAACTTCGCGAATTCACTGTCACCGTCTTCCATTATCATTTATGAAGAGAGTACGTACTGGAAGTAAGAACAGCCAAGGGACTCAAACGATGCCGGGTAACAGGCAAAGGAGTTAACAACCCAACTGGAACCACCCAGTAACTGTTGACCGACGTGAACCGTACACAGTGTGAAGCTCTGTCAGTGGTAGACTGGTACCTTGGACTACTTACTTTTCCTTCCCATGGCATAACCAGCATGTGCAATAGGCTAAGACGCAGCTTCACTTGTAGACTGGCTTCATAGTAGATGTGAAGTTCATTTTAAATTAAGGGACTAAAAAACGGTGTATTCAATTTTGCACATGTGATATGACCCATCTCTATTTCCCCCTTGATTTAATATACGCGGTGAGAAGAATTAATCTTCGATTAGACCTATAATTATTAGTTGTACCTGAACAAATTTAGCTGCAGGTAAAGATATGTTCTTGGGTAAGCTAGTTAAAGTGTACCGAAATGACATCTTGTGTATGTACTGGTCTATGAAGGGCCATGGTTATCAATGCATTGCTATATATCTCATGAACTTAGGTTGAACCAATTTATATGTTGCTAAAGTTCTTCCGCTTGAACAATTTCTGTTTCCCTAGGAGGAGGGCATACGGAAGGACATCTTCGAGAAAGTACAGAGGCTGATGCCAAAGACTGAACTAACAAACGAGATATTCTTGTTAAGGTATGAATATGCCGATGTTCTCAGT
>JABMCL010000305.1:0-10000 GCA_018857735.1 Alviniconcha marisindica
AACCATCTGAAGATGCTGTATTTGTGAGGGGATCGAAAAAACCGCACTGGGGAGAATGAAAAGAGCTTTGGGAGAAAATCGTTTTTCTGCCATCGGCCATTGCCACAAGCGTTTGTACACCGCATCCGCAATCACGAATTGTATTTTTTTCAACAGCTGTGCCCCGATGACAACAGACGCGGATCCTTCACAGTTGCCATGATCTGCCTGAATCGTGCGACTTCATCCCGTGTCGCCAGTGTGACCACCCTCTCGTTCCTTCAGTGCATTTAGAAGAGGCCTCATTCCCCCTCAAAAACCCTTTCCACGTCAAACAAACCGGTAACATTTTGTTCCCGCGTCTAGTGCTCCGTCTCCAAAATCAGTCTAGCGTAACTGCAGCCTTTCTCGTCTTCGTTCCCTTGACATTCTCTTACCATATTACAGCCGAGCAGCGGCTTGAAGATGTGTAACCGGGGGCCAGAGCAGTTGTACAATTTTTGAAAACTCCTGGGGCTGGGGCCCCTTGGGACCTGGGGAAAATGGCGTACATCATCTTGAACCCGTCAATTTTTTCCCTTTTGTCGGTATGGAAGAAGAGGTTATTGAGGAACGATACACCCGGGGTGGTATAATTTTTTTTCCCACACTTTTCCCCCTTTTGGGGGTTCAGTCTGGGCATTGAACCCCAAGTAATCATAAACAACCCGGGAAGCTTGGGTTAAAAGTAAAGTGAAGAATTTAATAACAAACTCGTTTCCAAAACCCTTTAGGTGAAAATACCCTTTATATTTTTTAAATAGACGCTTGCGCCCGTCGTAGCGGGGCGATGTCAATAGCCGACTGCGTCCGTCAGCCGCGTCACAGGCAAGGCCAGGGTTCCCCAGGAGAACATGAAAATGGATCGTTATCGGTGTTCCAGGGCAAAAGGTGGCCTTCCCCCGGAAGAAAAAGGTTAACCCGGGTTTCCGGTGGGAAAATTTCACATTTCTGCTTTTTAGCTTAAACCCTGAGGGAAAAACCCTTTTTTTTACTCCCTTTTTTGGGGAGGGAACTGCTTCAAATTTGCAGAATACGAAAAGGATGGGGGGGTTTTCAGTACCAGTTGGTCAATCGTCACATCAGCGATATACTTTGGGTTTGGAAAATGAATCCCCAGATACAGATTTTTTCCATCTGGGGACTGAACATTTCCCCTTCTACGATTCTGACTGTGGCTGGTGTTGTGTCGATAATGGGAAAGGTCTCCAGGGGGTTTTGTTGTGTTGATAACAAAATTCCAGGCATCCTTTCGACACAACATATCCCCACATTTGTTTATTGACTCCCCGGGCACTTTTGGACACGGAGTTATGGGAACTGTTACATTAGGGTTACTGGCCGTATCTCTTTGGGGGCGAACGGAACTGAGCGTGGTGGCAACAGTGTCAGTGTTTTCTGATGCAGCTGTGACGATTTCAGGTCCAGGTGATGCCAAGAAGGCGATTAGAATCTGAATCACGAGGGCCATGCTGAAAAACCAATTGTGGTCGGTTTGTCGTCCCAACACCCGCCGTCAGTTACGGTGTCTGTCGTCACACATGCACGCACACACACGCACGCACACACACACACGCACAACACACGCACGCACGCACACACACACACACACACAACACACACAAACACAACACACACACAACAACACACACAACACACACTACACACACACACCACACACACACCTCTTGCCTCCTTCTACTTCGGTGTTATAGAGCATGGTCTTGAGACAACTATTTTGATGGTTTGATTAAAATGGTTGTCTGAAACAGGTGACTCTTTGGAGTCCCATGGCTGTTGTGTTATTATTGTTTTATCTTTCTGTGTGTGGTACATCATTCTGCTTTTGGTGTGTGTGTGGTGCTGTGTGTGTGTGGTGTGTGTGTGTGGTGTGTGTGTTACCGTGTGTGTGTGTGGGGTGTGTGTGTGTGTGTGTGTGTGTGTGCGTGTGTGTGTGTGCAGTGCATGTGTGACGGCAGACACCGTAACTGATGGCGGGTGTTGGGACGACAAACCGACCACAATTGGTATGTGTGTCACGTCCACCTGGGTTAGGTGACTAGACTGACGGTGACTTGTGTTTAAAGTTGTTTTTTGGACAGCAGTTGTATGAGTCCATACCGTGCAGGCAGTGGGTCCGCGATTGCACGGGTAGGCCCATGAGTCCTGTCGGGCATGTATAGGTCACGTGGTCTAAGTTAACCAGTGGGGAGTAGAATGAATTCTGTCGGCGTGAGGCGCGAAACGAGCTAGAGCATGCAGCCAGTCTGTTGCCCATCTCCGAGAGGGAAGGCCGTTTGGATCGCCAAAGCGTTTCTTTCTTGGGTCCCGGTCGTCAGCAGTGTCATTTCTTTTCAAATCCTCTGTTCTGCAGTTTAACTACGGGGAAGCTCGGTGGAATGGTGTAGTAATTTATATTTTCCGTTAGTGTTCGAGGAACGTGGGGAGCGGAACAGGCTATCATGAGTCGGCTGGTGAGTCAGAATCTCTTCTCTTCTTCAGTGCGTGGGGGGCCGAGGGCCGGTATTTGTTCTGTGTGTGGAAGTAGTTTAGGCATTTTATGTTTTGTATCTGTATTATTATGTCCTTGATCATTTCGTTTTGTATGTCTGTATATATGGTGTGCGTGGTGGTATGCATGATACGGAGTTGTTAGGGAAGAAATGATTGTTTGGGGCCTGGTCAATCGAGTTACGTAGAGCCAGGCGAACATGACGAGCAAGGACAAGGCCAGATGGCTTTTCATAAGTTTATGCACATTTTGGGGGGAGGTGTATTTTGTGGGCCACACCGCACGGGCTGGTGCCGCAGCTCGCTTTCTTTTTGTGAGTTCGGCGGCTGACGCAGACTCGCTTTCGTTTTGGAGTGGCTTTGTTATGAAGTGGGGATTAAACAAAGATGCTAATGCTGGCCGGGGTGAGCGGTTGCACGTGAAAAAGTGAGCTGTGTGTGTGTGTGGGTGTGTGTTGTGTGTGTGCTTGTGTGATGTGTGTGTGTGTGTGTGTGTGTGTGTCAAATAGGATTGACATGGTGGATTGTGCTAAATTATTAGAATGGTCTCTGCTGTGGGCATTGTGATATTTTACATACATATTGTTGGCAGTTGTCGTCATTTGAACTTCAGTAATGTTCGTAAAATTCATTGAATGATGATTGTTAATTTATTACGGTTTGTGAATGAGTATAGTGCGTGACCTGGTGGGACACTGCAGTGCACAATGAAGAGTGAAAATAAACAGTGTATGTTTAAGCAGGACTAGGTTTGTTATTCGGGGAAATTTCAGACAGTATATTCTGATTGCAGGACTCCAGTTATCGACCCCTCGAGGTGTCGATCTATCAAAATGTCATCTATCGTCTGTCGACGTTCGTCTATCGTCTATCATCAATCGTCTATCTATCAGTTCATCTTTATTTTTCACTGCCATGTCTACGTTGGCGACTGATCGACGGTTGCTGCCTGTTGGCAACACACCTGTCTGGTGTTGCGGTGGGGCGTCGTAACTTCGCTGCTGCAGTCTGTGACGCCAGCCGACACCCTTCACCGTGCTCTGTTGCTGGCACGGGGCTGCTCCTGACGACTTGGTGTCGTCTGTCACCCGTCTTTGTCATCATCGACGAGGGGTGTAACTGCTGTCACGTTTCCACTTCGTGGACCAGTGTCCTGTCGTCACTGTTACTGGTTCGACCAGTGCTCTTAGCCGAGTGAGCTCGTGCGGTTGAGCTACTATATAGTGTTTGGGGAGCTGTGTCTCGTGATTTTCATTAACAAGTGTGACTAGATCATCGCCTCTTATCATATTATTGTCCTCCACTGTCTTGAAATGTGATGATGTATTTTTGTGTGAATAATTTGATCAATGCCTTCCGTGCATATGACTTAGTTAAGTTGTGTGTGTGAATGGAATGAATTTTGTGTGTGATGGGTAATTATTAAAGGGTGTGAAAGGATAATCATTGTTGTGTTGTGGTGTTGGGGAGTTAGTGCGGAAAAGTGTGGGAGGGATTACGTCAGCGACCATTAGGGAAGCGAAATGTGTGTGTGTGTGTGTGTGTAGTGTGGTGTGTGTGTGTGTGGTGTGTGTGTGGTGTGTGTGTGTGTTTGTTGCGCGCGCGTGTGCATGTGTGTGTGTGTTGTTTGTGTGGGTGTGTGTGTGTGTGAGAGAGAGATGAGAGACTAGAAGAGAGAGAGGAGAGAGAGAAGAGACGAGAGAGACGAGAGAGAGACAGAGACAGAACAGAGACAGAGGACAGACACAATCAGACACCACAGACACACCGACAGGACAGACAGCCAGCCAGCCATGCGAGAGAGAGAGAGAGGAGGAGAAGCGAGAGAGAGAGAAGAGCTAGGATTCGAGAGAGAGAGAGAGAGATGAGACGAGAGAGAGAGAGAGAATGACAAAATCGTATTAAAAAGGATAAGGGAAGGCGACATTAAAATTGATCTATGTGAGAAATAACAACAACAACAACAACAACAAAATAATCAAAAAACAAAACAAAAATGTACATTTTTAACCATGGAACTTTAGGCCTATGCACATCCAAAGAAAGCCTGTGTCACAGACAAAATCCAAATACACACACACACACACACACACACGCACGCACACACACACACACACACACACACACACACACACACACCACACACACACACACACACACACACACACACAAACAAACACGCACGCACACACGTACTCTCGCACGCACGCACGCACGCTCACACACCCACACTAACACAGACACACACAAAGACAGACACGCGTGCGCACATACATATCAAAAACAATAATAAAATAAAAACAAAAATCTATAACAAATGATGACCTCGACGAAAAATAAAAACAAACAAACAAATCACAACAACGAAAGGTGGAACAACAATGTAACGGCGTGTCCAGTTTTTTGTTGTTCTTTTTGCCCTGTCCAGTTGCTCTGTTACGATTAAAGCTGTGATCACAGCCGAAGGTAGGTATTCCTGTTGTGGTGTGTCCAGTTTCTCACCTACGGGTCTGTGAGCACAATGAAAGGTGTTCACGTAGTGTTAGCTAACCGTTTACCAATTGTCCAATTGCTCTGTCACCGTTATGGCTGTCAGCGCAATGGAATGTGTTCACGTAATGTTAGCTTACCGTTTACCCTTTGTTCAGATGCTCTGTCACAATTAAGACTGTCAGCGCAATGGAATGTGTTCACGTAATGTTAGCTTACCGTTTACCCTTTGTTCAGATGCTCTGTCACAATTAAGACTGTCAGCGCAATGGAATGTGTTCACGTAATGTTAGCTTACCGTTTACCCTTTGTTCAGTTACTCTGTCACAGTTAAGGCCATGATCACAATCAAAAGTGTATTCATGTCCTCGTGTGTCTATTTTCTCACCTACAGGTCTGTCAGCACAAGGAAGCTATATTTATGTAATGGTGTGTCCAGTTTCTCGCCCACAGGTCTGTGAACACGATGGAAGGCGTGGTGGCCCTGGGTGAACAGTATTCGCTATTTATTTCTTCTCCACAACTTGTTAACCCGCAGCGCTGTACAGGAGCACAGGTAACAATGGAATAATACATGAAAATGAGTACAATGGACAAGTAGGGCCTACTATGGATTACATACAACATCGCCCAAACATTTAACAACAACAAACAAACATAAAAACCCACTCAAATACATTTCATTCAGCTATATTGATGTATGTTTATTGGTATCATATGTATGTATGCATGCATGTTGTGTGTCATATACATGGTGTATGTACGCGCCCGTTTTTCAGTGTGCATGCGTGGCGGAGCAGGTGTGTGTATTTGTGTGTGTGTGTGTGTGTTGTGTGTGTGTGTGTGTGTGTGTGTGTGTGTGTGTGTTGGTGTGTGTGTGTGTGTTTGTGTGTGTTTGTGTGTGTGTGTGTGTGTGTGTGCGTGCCGTGATGTGCGTGCGTGTGCGTGCGTTTGTACCCTTGTTGATGTCTGCATGATGTGTTAGCTTTTGTTAAATTGCTGATATTAAAAAATGGAAAAAAATACCAAAAAAAATACATACATTTCGATGTTCATTATGTCTTTTATGTTTATTAAGCGCTTCAAGCCGCGGGGTAGGCGCTTTACTAATTTCGGTTATTATTAGATATCACGGAAAGGCGATGAGGAACATGAACAGTGAGACATTTTCCAGAGGACGAACGAAGCAATCTGGAAGGATTGCACGAGGACGGCCGGCAGGAGAGGTAAGGTGGTAGAGTGCCATCAAAGTGCCGAATGAAAGACAAGCCGGTTTCAAGAAAATACCTTCTGCCACAGGAAACCGTTGTGGTTTCTTCAAGAGAGGTGTGGCATGGTCATGACGTTTTGTTGTGGCATGTCAATCCGGCACGATGGGTCTGCATTCTGCTGTCAGCCGATGTTTTTAACTACTCCTTCGCGATTAAATTTAGTGACCGTAATAACAATTCTTCTCGAGTGGGTGCTCACTGAGATGAATGCTTTACTGACTCATTACATCTGGTTGCAGAGCACGACACAATCTTCCATGGTGAGGACTTTGTCACTGAGCCACGCATTGATAAGTTCCATAGCCGTGGACCTGTTGACAGAGAGTGGTGTCTTTAGCGCTGTGCTACTTTGCTCTGTACGCAGTTGTGTTTCCAGCCGCTTCAGCAAGTTCGCCTGCTGCGCTTGCCGGCGTTTCTCCATCAGCACGTTGCAGGTGCAGAGGAAGGGGTTCAGTGCGGAGTTGAAGGGCATTAAGAAGATGGCCATAGCGACGTTGACTTCACCAGAAATAGGAGTTCCTGTGGAGGCCAGCACACCCAGCAAGCCGATAGGGAACCAGCAAAGGAAGTCTGACAGAACAACGATGGTCATGCGGCGTGCGATGGTGGCGTCTCTGGACCCTGTTTTCGTTGAAGAGGATATGGAGTTGGAGCACACAGACCAGTAGATGAACGCCAGGCCCACAGCGATCAGCAGGAACAACACGAAGTTCGGAATGATCATTACGCTGAATATGTAGTGGTAACCTTGGAAACGTTCAGAGGTGGCAAACGGCAGCGGGATGCAGATGCCCGTCTGACTGTAGAACTCCCAGTGGGATGTCACAGGTAAGAGAGGAACTGTTGCCAAGGCAATTCCAACTACCCACACTATTGCACATGCTGCCAGGGCGGAGCTGCGACTGAAGTGAAGTCTGCTTAAAGGAAAGCGCAGGACGAGGAAGCGATCCAGAGTGATGAGGCAGATGATGAAGGCCGACACCTCACTGGACATCAGACACAGAAAACCGGCGATCTTACAGACGGCACCTTTTTTCCACTGATCGTCATACCGGAAGTATTCCCCACTGTAGATCTGATCAGCCACCCCTACAATGACCAGGTAGACCCCCATAATTAAGTCGGCCACAGAGAGATTAGTGACAAACGTATTGAAGTTTTCCAAACCTGCGCCTTTGTTGACGAGGTAGAGTCTGGCCACAAATCTGCCCACGTTGCCCACGACGGACAGTGAAGCGACGATCCACATGAACACACGGTGCACGTTGGACTTGAGAAGGTTTTCACACGACGACAACAGGTCTTGCTCCGCATAACATTTGTTCATGTCGAAGTCTTCAGGTAGCATTGCTTCACAGCACAACGTGTAGTTGTGAGCATGCACCTCTTTCAGAGAGACTAGACCTCTCAACAGATCACTAGGGAAGTCTTTCAACGGGGAACCTCTCACGTCCAGGTTCTCCAACAGCGGCGTGGATCGGAAGCCTTCGTCACTTATTGTCGTCAGCGTGCTCCACGACATGTTGAGTGTCTTGAGGTTAGGGCAGCCGGCCAGTGCACTGCCGTTGTAGACACTGAGACAGGTACCAGATAAGTTGATGGTCTCAAGTACCATCATTCCTGGGTCCCGTGGCACCGTGTTTGATATCGACGACAAGGGGTTACCGGACAACACCAGAACTCGCAGATTCTTCATGGAATAAAGCTGATGCATGTCGATGTGGACTAGTTCATTTAGGCTTAGATCTAGGAGCCTCAGATTAGGAAGCTCCAAAGTCGAGTGTGTGTGAATACGGCAGCCTGACAGACGAAGATGTATCAACAAGCGGTTGTGAGTCAAGTCCCTGGGTGTCATACCAGAACCGCTGGCGTCCAAGTAGCGAAGATCAGTGTCGACTTTGGAGCTTCCTAATCTGAGGCTCCTAGATCTAAGCCTAAATGAACTAGTCCACATCGACATGCATCAGCTTTATTCCATGAAGAATCTGCGAGTTCTGGTGTTGTCCGGTAACCCCTTGTCGTCGATATCAAACACGGTGCCACGGGACCCAGGAATGATGGTACTTGAGACCATCAACTTATCGGGTACCTGTCTCAGTGTCTACAACGGCAGTGCACTGGCCGGCTGCCCTAACCTCAAGACACTCAACATGTCGCGGAGCACGCTGACGACAATAAGTGACGAAGGCTTCCGATCCACGCCGCTGTTGGAGAACCTGGACGTGAGAGGTTCCCCGTTGAAAGACTTCCCTAGTGATCTGTTGAGAGGTCTAGTCTCTCTGAAAGAGGTGCATGCTCACAACTACACGTTGTGCTGTGAAGCAATGCTACCTGAAGACTTCGACATGAACAAATGTTATGCGGAGCAAGACCTGTTGTCGTCGTGTGAAAACCTTCTCAAGTCCAACGTGCACCGTGTGTTCATGTGGATCGTCGCTTCACTGTCCGTCGTGGGCAACGTGGGCAGATTTGTGGCCAGACTCTACCTGGTCAACAAAGGCGCAGGTTTGGAAAACTTCAATACGTTTGTCACTAATCTCTCTGTGGCCGACTTAATTATGGGGGTCTACCTGGTCATTGTAGGGGTGGCTGATCAGATCTACAGTGGGGAATACTTCCGGTATGACGATCAGTGGAAAAAAAGTGCGGTCTGTAAGATCGCTGGCTTTCTGTGTCTGATGTCCAGTGAGGTGTCGGCCTTCATCATCTGCCTCATCACTCTGGATCGCTTCCTCGCCCTGCGCTTTCCCTTAAGCAGACTTCACTTCAGTCGCAGCTCCGCCCTGGCAGCATGTGCAATAGTGTGGGTAGTTGGAATTGCCTTGGCAACAGTTCCTCTCTTACCTGTGACATCCCACTGGGAGTTCTACAGTCAGACGGGCATCTGCATCCCGCTGCCGTTTGCCACCTCTGAACGTTTCCAAGGTTACCACTACATATTCAGCGTAATGATCATTCCGAACTTCGTGTTGTTCCTGCTGATCGCTGTGGGCCTGGCGTTCATCTACTGGTCTGTGTGCTCCAACTCCATATCCTCTTCAACGAAAACAGGGTCCAGAGACGCCACCATCGCACGCCGCATGACCACCGTTGTTCTTTCGGACTTCCTGTGCTGGTTCCCTATCGGCTTGCTGGGTGTGCTGGCCTCCACAGGAACTCCCATCCCTGACGAGATCAACGTCGCTGTGGCCATCTTCGTGATGCCCTTCAACTCCGCGCTGAACCCCTTCCTCTACACCTACAACGTGCTGATGGAGAAACGCCGGCAAGCACAGCAGGCGAACTTGCTGAAGCGGCTGGAAACACAACTGCGTACAGAGCAAAGTAGCACAGCGTTGAAGACACCACTCTCTGTCAACAGGTCCACGGCTATGGAACTTATCAATGCGTGGCTCAGTGACAAAGTCCTCACCATGGAAGATTGTGTCGTGCTCTGCAACCAGATGTAATGAGTCAGTAAAGCATTCATCTCAGTGAGCACCCACTCGAGAAGAATTGTTATTACGGTCACTAAATTTAATCGCGAAGGAGTAGTTAAAAACATCGGCTGACAGCAGAATGCAGACCCATGGTGCCGGATTGACATGCCACAACAAAACGTCATGACCATGCCACACCTCTCTTGAAGAAACCACAACGGTTTCCTGTGGCAGAAGGTATTTTCTTGAAACCGGCTTGTCTTTCATTCGGCACTTTGATGGCACTCTACC
>JABMCL010000305.1:12500-15488 GCA_018857735.1 Alviniconcha marisindica
GACAGGACACTGGTCCACGAAGTGGAAACGTGACAGCAGTTACACCCCTCGTCGATGATGACAAAGACGGGTGACAGACGACACCAAGTCGTCAGGAGCAGCCCCGTGCCAGCAACAGAGCACGGTGAAGGGTGTCGGCTGGCGTCACAGACTGCAGCAGCGAAGTTACGACGCCCCACCGCAACACCAGACAGGTGTGTTGCCAACAGGCAGCAACCGTCGATCAGTCGCCAACGTAGACATGGCAGTGAAAAATAAAGATGAACTGATAGATAGACGATTGATGATAGACGATAGACGAACGTCGACAGACGATAGATGACATTTTGATAGATCGACACCTCGAGGGGTCGATAACTGGAGTCCTGCAATCAGAATATACTGTCTGAAATTTCCCCGAATAACAAACCTAGTCCTGCTTAAACATACACTGTTTATTTTCACTCTTCATTGTGCACTGCAGTGTCCCACCAGGTCACACACTATACTCATTCACAACCCGTAATAAATTAACAATCATCTTATGATTCAATAAATTTAACGAACATTACTGAAGTTCAAATGACGACAACTGCCAACAATATGTATGTAAAATATCACAATGCCCACAGCAGAGACCATTCTAATAATTTAGCACAATCCACCATGTCAATCCTATTCACTGACACACACACACACACACACACACACACACACACACACACACAACACACACACACACACACACACACACACATGCTCACTTTTCACGTGCAACCGCTCACCCTGGCCAGCATACGCCATCTTGTTTAATCCCACTTCATAACAAAAGCCGAACTCACAAAAAGAAAGCGAGCTGCGGCAGCCGCCCGCGCGGTGTGGCCCACAAAATACACGTCGTGTGTCAGGAGCTGTCAATTAGGTGATTCAAAGTACACCTTCCCCAAAATGTGCATAAACTTATGAAAAGCCATCTGGCCTTGTCCTTGCTCGTCATGTTCGCCTGGCTCTACGTAACTCGATTGACCAGGCCCCAAACAATCATTTCTCCCCTAACAACTCCGTATCATGCATACCACCACGCACACCATATATACAGACATACAAAACGAAATGATCAAGGACATAATAATACAGACAACAAAACATAAAATGCCTAAACTACTTCCACACACAGAACAAATACCGGCCCTCGGCCCCCCACGCACTGAAGAAGAGAAGAGATTCTGACTCACCAGCCGACTCATGATAGCCTGTTCCGCTCCCCACGTTCCTCGAACACTAACGGAAAATATAAATTACTACACCATTCCACCGAGCTTCCCCGTAGTTAAACTGCAGAACAGAGGATTTGAAAAGAAATGACACTGCTGACGACCGGGACCCAAGAAAGAAACGCTTTGGCGATCCAAACGGCCTTCCCTCTCGGAGATGGGCAACAGACTGGCTGCATGCTCTAGCTCGTTTCGCGCCTCACGCCGACAGAATTCATTCTACTCCCCACTGGTTAACTTAGACCACGTGACCTATACATGCCCGACAGGACTCATGGGCCTACCCGTGCAATCGCGGACCCACTGCCTGCACGGTATGGACTCATACAACTGCTGTCCAAAAAACAACTTTAAACACAAGTCACCGTCAGTCTAGTCACCTAACCCAGGTGGACGTGACACACATACCAATTGTGGTCGGTTTGTCGTCCCAACACCCGCCATCAGTTACGGTGTCTGCCGTCACACATGCACGCACACACACACACGCACACACACACACACACACACACACACACACACACACACACACACACACACACACACACACACACACACACACACACACACACACACACACACACACACACACCAAAAGCAAATGATGACCACCACAAAAGATAAAACAAATAATAACAACAACAAGCCATGGGACTCCAAAGAGCACCTGTTGCAGACAACCAATTTGATCAAAACCATCAAACGAGTTGTCTCAAGACAATCTTAGAACACCGAAGTAGAGGAAAAAGGTGTGTGTGTGTGTGTGGTGTGTGTGTGTGTGTGTGTGTGTGTGTTGTGTGTGTGTGTGTGTGTGTGTGTGAGTGTGTGTGTGTGTGTGTGTGTGTGCGTGTGCGTTCATTGTGGTGCGGTGTGTCTGGTGGTGTGCTGTGCCGTGTGTGTGCGTGATGTGTGACGACAGACACCGTAACTGACGGCGGGTGTTGGGACGACAAACCGACCACAATTGGTTTTTCAGCATGGCCCTCGTGATTCAGATTCTAATCGCCTTCTTGGCATCACCTGGACCTGAAATCGTCACAGCTGCATCAGAAAACACTGACACTGTTGCCACCACGCTCAGCTCCGTTCGCCCCCAAAGAGATACGGCCAGTAACCCTAATGTAACAGTTCCCATAACTCCGTGTCCAAAAGTGCCCGTGGAGTCAATAAACAAATGTGAGTATATGTTGTGTCGAAAGGATGCCTGGAATGTTGTTATCAACACAACTAATTGTCGTGAGAGATACCTTCCTATTATCGACACAACACCAGCCACAGTCAGAATCGTAGAAGGTGAAATGTTCAGTCCACAGATGAACAATATCTGTATCTGGCGATTCATGTTTCCACCAACGTATATCGCTGATGTGACGATTGACCAGCTGGTACTGAACACCTCTGATTTTATCAAAGGTTTTTGCAACAGGGTTTTGGAGTCCCATCTTGTGTTTTTTTGTTTTTTTTTGTGGTGTTTTGTTTGGGGTGTGTGTTGTGTGTGTGTGTGTGTGGTGTGTGGTGGGTGGTTTGTGTGTGTGTTGTGGTGTGCGTGGTGTGTGGCGTGATGTTGGGCGGCAGACACCGTAAATGGGCGGGGGGGTTTTGGGGCGACAAACCGACCACAATTGGTTTTTTTCCCCCTCCACCCTTTTGGTACTGACTGACGTACTTTTGAAATTTTTTTTTGGACAGCAGTTGTAGAGTCCATACCTGACAGTTCCCATTCCGGGTAGGCCCG
>JABMCL010002870.1:0-16513 GCA_018857735.1 Alviniconcha marisindica
AGGAATCAAGGCTGTAACTGCAAGTGCTTAAAACTGGGCATCAAGTTGCTGGTTTGGCTACCCTCCACCTTGGTTCAGCCTCTCCTTCCACACAAGTTCTGCCAGTCTGAACGCTACATGGTTGGGATCAGCCACCCTTCGGCTACCGGTGAGAAATACGTGTCACAGGCATTCATTTTAACCTGGGGACAGCAAATGGTCTAGCTGCTTCCCATGGCTGCAGTGGCATTAGCTATTCTCCAATCACACTGGGTGGGTGCTGCTAAGTTAGGTGGATTTTTTTCTTTTTATATGACACACCATACTGGATCAGCCATTTGCAAATTGTGTCATTATAAATCATATCTTATGTATGCAACTAGATGCTAGACACAACCCATCAACTCGTAAACGGACTCAATGCTGCAATTACTGTGTGCATTGGCCAAACAAACAGCACTACTTCTCCGCATTACACAGCCATTCTATTCTGGTCTCTCATTACATGGCCATTCTGGTCTTGAGCACATTCTTATTCTTAGCATTACACAGCCATTCTGGTCTTGAGCATGTTCCCATTCTTAGCATTACACAGCCATTCTGGTCTTGAACATTCTCACTCTTTATTGCACAGCCAGAACTTTACCCTGTACTCCTCACAGAAGATGGTGCTTGTATCCCTCAAATATTTTATAAGTCAACCAGCACAAAGCCAAGTCCATAGAGCACTATACATGGCATTGGGCAGTAATACAATTACAATGGTTGTTCAGCTGTCATGTGCTAGGCATTCCTGCTTTCAGCAAATCCTTATACCGACCTATTTACACTGGCATACTGACGAGTACCTTTTTTTTTAAACTGTCGTATATAAATACTGATGAGAGGATGTTTTTTGTCGTATTTTTAATTAAAAGATCATAGTATTTTCGGTTTTTTAGCCACAGACCAGGGGCAAGAGCAGCAATACTGACAGCATGCAGAAGATTTGGAAACAGAAGACTCCACTATGCTGTGCTCAGCTTTGTATCTCAGCAGAAACTTGTTCCCTCACTGCTTTGGCACTGTCTCCATTAAAAAAAAATCCATTTCATTTTGATCTCTGTGAAAATATTTTCAACGTGGTTTCCAGAAAAATGGTGAACGCTTGTACTTTGCAGAAAAAATAACAGCCTTGCTTTAACCGCCCAACAATTCAGTGCCAAGACTATGCAAAGCGCAATATAGTAACCGACACCATGGAAATGCAAGGTCACCAGACTTACACATGTGCCACTGAAAACCCAGAATTGGGCATATTCCAGACTCCCTGGAAAACAAATGAATTTCAATACATGTCTAGAAATATTTATGATCATACTTTTTTTCTTCTTTTTTTAATACAAATTTCGTATGCTGAAAACTTTAGCAGACAAAATACACAGTCCTGATTATTGCCTGGTGTTGGAAGTGAACATGACAGAATAAACAAGTTTGAAACGCGTGTTGCAATTCCCTTCACACTGTTGCACAAAAAATGCAATTCAAAATATTTAAGACTTTTTCACCTTTAAAAGCAGTGGTGCTTTCTGCTATCAAAACACTGCAGAAATGGTTTCTTCTCACCAAGTGTGCCCTGAAAAAGCACTACACAGCACCATCATCACCTCTACTTCACCCCTGGATAGCATTTTTACAAGTCAAGCTGACCATGGTAGCCTCCCTTCAACTTTGTGTGTCCACCTGCCTACAAGTACTATTTACACACTTGCCCCCCCCCCCCTTTACAAAAAGCATGGGAAAATTCCCCCAGTAATGTAAAAATTGCTAGATGCTCCCAGTGAAGCCACACTAAAGGTTTCCAATAGGTTTCTACCTTCCAAGGCTATAAAAGAAAAAAAATAACAGAAACGGACGTTACTAGTACCGACGCTCGCCTGGAAAAAAAAACGCCCATTCAGTGACATACATCCTATAAACAGAGGCACATGTGTAGCCATATAGTTCAACAAAAGTGAGGTAACTGACATTGGCGACAACTGCAGTCACTGCAAAACTAACAGATCTCAGCAAGCCAGCAGTCTGGTCACTGATTTAGAAAATGAAATGCTTTAGAACAAAGTGCAGTTACCACTTAGTATTCATTGTATATTTAAGAAATGTTACACCCTTTTTCCCATAAATGCTCCATCAAGCCGCTAAATTTGTTCAGGAGTCGGGGTACTGAAAGTGAAGTCAAAAGGTGTCTCATCCTGATTGGCCAATTGCTCCTGTTAGAGTTTGACGCCACAACTCGTAGGAGAGGACATTGTACACAAATGCCCATAAACGTCTGAGCACCTAAAATAGTCATACCGAATGGCCAGGGTATTTATCACAGAAACTGTCAGATTACGATGCTAGTACACAAATGGCTACACACTTCTAACATTTGTACTATATTCACTGAACTGTGCCATCCACAAAACTTTCCAAGCTACATCTGCCTAATCGGCAAATATTTACGCAACAAGGGTACGTTTGGTGTATGGTGGCTGGGAAAGTGAAACTTTTATTTAAACTAACAAGTCTTTTGTTGCCTGCTCGACATACTGCTGGTACAGGAACACAGAACAACGCTTGGCAGTGAACCTATATTCATTTCACTTTCTGCTGTACACATCTGCCAGTATCTCAAAAAGAGCAGCTTCTGGAAGCCAGCCCGTTTGTGACGACATTAATACTCAATGTACTGTAACAATGCATTGTAACAATGCAAAGCGTGCCCCCCAACTCCCCCTAAAAAACAAGAACTCATTTAGTGCTTCAGCAATACTGACCCAAATCAGTAGGCCATAACAAGCAGACACCTACACCCCCTCCTTTGCCTTGGAGAGATAATGAAGGCTGCAAGGCCACTCTAAATATGGGATTCATTTCAACCACATCAACAAGACATCACGCAGGGGGTGGGTTTTTCCTCCAAGTATTCAGCTAAACCGGCTAGTCAGTTTGATGCTATGGCCGAAGACGATTGGCTAGTCAGTTTACCAGCAGAATGGGTTGTAGGACAATGTTCACCTCGAGGCATCTGGACCTGTGAATAATGCAAGAACTGCTACCACTGAGAATACAAGTGCTGAAGTTTTTATTGCCAAGTTGGAGCATCAGTGGATACCGTGGGACCCATCTGATGACAGTTTCAAGAATAGAAACCAAAAATGAGGGATGTGCTTCGCTGCAAATCACCGGGCAAAGATTTGGGTATGAACAGCCTGCCGTTTTGGTATTAAGAACATGGCGACATCCTCTGAAAAGTCGATGAAACCAAGTTGACAAAGCTACCTAAAGAAAGACCCAGGCCCAGTGCAGTCCCCCTTCTTTTTGCTGATTGGCCAAGAGCCAAGCCACTTCGCTCTAGTGCACAAAACCAGCAAGTTGACACTTTTAAGATGACAGTTTGTGTGGTTACCTGAGGCATTTCACCCCCACCCCCATAAAAAAAAAAGTTCTAGAGCTTTACCAATACCACAGTGGATCTGGCAATTCTAATTACCCCCCGTTAAACCGAGATAATGCTCTTCCAAACAGTGCAGTCTTATCTAGACTAATAGGAAAGGTTTGCCTGCAATGCTTTTCCTCAACAAACATTAAAGGACCACTGTCAATTTAAAACTGCACGAAAAATTAAAAGGTAAAATTTGGTTTCATGGTCCATAATCACTTCCCCTTTTCAGATCTTTCCCCCAGGGTATGTCCTTACATACCTTTATATCAGGTCAACATCTTCAGTAAACTACCCTGCCAAATACCCCCAAAAACTACACCCCCCCTTGCCCCACGACTTGCACACCTAAACTCAATGCCAGTCGCACACCAATGGTCTTTCATTCCATATGCAGTCTCTCACCACAAAAGGAAACTCTCCACAACTTTTCCATACTTTTCTTTTTCTTCAACCATGTGAAACTCTCACGGCAACCACACGCAAACATGTGATCTTTGCACATCAAAACCTCGCCACACTTCGCACAAAATGGCTCTTTCCTCACACACTTTTCTCTCTCCGACAGCAAGACAAAAGTGCATCTCAACCAAACCACACACAGACATCTAAAAGAACTGAGCACACGCAAGCACACTTCACACCACTCATAAATGAAAACACTCACACTCTCATCAAAGTTTCAGTACATTGCAATTTTCGCAGGCATTCAGTGGGAACCCTTTGAACTACATTTTGAACGAACAGGGAAGAAATTAACATTTACTTACAACACCGAACAAGCAATAACATTTTCTCCTTCATAAGAAGAGCACATGCAAAATCAATTAAACTTTCCATTTTTCTTCAGGCTTTCAGAAACCTTGGAAAATGGTTTTAGTTGGAGCCTGGTGTGAACAGGCAAAGCTCAAGAAGCATCACCAGTTTGAAAGGTCAAGCCATTGCAAATTTTACCGTTGCCAGGAACGAGTCAGTTACCTTCCTGTACTACACGTCAGTTACTAACAGCATTTATTTTGTGGGCTGGTGTATGTATGCTGAAATTATACAAGCTAAAAAGCACAAGAACTTACTACCACAAAACCAAATGATTTTTCAAACACCACTGCAAATGTGACTTTGATGTCAGGTCATAGTCACAATATTTTTTGCGAAGTGGTTACACTTACGATGACCTCATCATGCAAAGTCTGACGATTTTCTTCTAAATGTCAAAGAGAAAAGCCAACAGTTGCAGGTTTTTCCTACTGTCACAGTTTTTTTTCTTTCTTTCATACTGGACCCCCACCCCACCCAAAATTATTTTGTCTGAATGAACACAATACTCAAAAAACACACAATTTGAATATAGTTTAAGAGCACACACACAGCAAACAGCGTAACTTTAATACACACACATACACACACTGAGTCTTCCTCCACTTGACACTGGCACATGTTCTGGAGTGTTCCACTCTAGCGTCCAGCACTCTCATCCTTAGCACACTTGTGTTCCCACTCTAGATCAGTTTCACTCTTGTCATTTTTAAAAACAAAACCCTAAACCCAAGCAAAGTTCTGCTTCTATTTCAACTTGCCTGTTGAGCACCATCTTGCAAAGAAGTTGGTAACACTTTATCAATAGGTTAATACAATTAACAGTTGGGATTTTGCAACACTTCAGTAGCCTTCAAATTAGTTCAAGTGCACAAAAGCCACTTACAAAATTCAACACCTTACCAAGTCTGAAATATTTTACTAAAAGTGTGGCCAAGCAGAGACATACCAAATCGGGAACTGAACTTTATTAGAATTAATGAGAAACTGCACCTTTCTCTTTTCTGAGCCGTGCAACTTTAAAAACAGGCCAAGATGACCCGAGTTCAAAACAGCCAACTTTAGCAGTGCATCATCAATGTCTCTGTTATCAACATGGCTAGCTAGCTGCCAATCATCATCAACACATTAATTTTTATACAAGTTAAAGGGGCCTGGATTTGGCAAAAGTAACCTGAACGAGATTCAAAGATAGGGCTGGTAGAATCAAAGGGCCTTTTTCTGATTTTTTGCCAGCACCACTTTAGACCCTTGCTTGGGAATGACAAAAAAGCTTTTTCTTAGAGACAAGATGCTGGTTCCAAAAAACAAAAAGACGACCTTCCACCAGTCTGTTGCCAGAACACAGGCGAGCACTGATCATGTGGGAAAACAAGTGCTTACACAGAACGTCATTGCTTTCACTCCTCCACTTGCAACACCCGTTCAGTTTCTATGCACCACAGCACAGTCTTTCACTTTGCACTTTGATTCTCACTCCACCAGACAGTCTTGTCAGCCAGGCAGTAAGCAATCCATCTTAAAACCATCCCTACCCAAAATCCATGTTCTCACTCCATCACACAGTCTCTTCAGCCAGGCAGCAACCTCTCAACCCTTTCTTACCCCAAGTCCTGCCCATAAGCTAACTTGTACCATACGGTACAGAGCTAAGTTAGCTAGAGAGCCAACCATGCCCCACCCCACCCATTAAAACTCTTAGGTCTTAGGTATCTCTCATCCCCCTGCCAACAGCTCTTGCCTACCTGCTCGCTTGCTGTGGAACTCTTCAGCTTGTGACCATGTCATAGTAACCTGTTATTGTGCAACTATTGTTACCCCAGTGCTACATCAAAGTGGGGAGACATCCAATGGTGAAATTCTTCAACATCAACAACACAGAAAGTCAATTTTTTAATATATACAATGACTAAAAAGAAGAAAGAAAAAAAGGAGGAAAAAAAAAAAAGCGCTGCAGTTGCTTCAACTTCCACATCTCGTTTTGGGGACATGGAAACTCCGCCCGCCAATCTCCCGCACGTCGTGCCAGCCACTATCTCTCGCAGCCGCCCGCTACCCCCGACTCGAGCCCTCTAATTCCACCCACCAGAGCGACCCCCGTGAGATCCCCACCCAGAATAAGCCCCAGAGGTGGTGGAGTCGGTGCCCCACCAGGAGTTACCCGAGGTGGTCTGCTGATTGCCCATGGAGCCCCCGAAGCCAGGGTTGGAAGCCACCTGGTTTGCCTGCTCACTGGACCCTCCCTGCTGGTTGGGCACCCCCATGGGTCCCCAGCCGCTCTGCCCGGACAGCATGGCCTGGGCCGCGGCCAGCATGGCCGAGTTGAGGAGGTTCATGCCCAGGTTGCCTGGCACGGGCCCATCCCCATTTCCCTTGCCTTGCCCCGGCCCACGCTGGGCCAACCCACCTTGGCTGCCAAAGCCTGCCTGCTGCCCGAAGCCGCCCATGCCAAAGTTGGCCTTAGGTCCCCCCGACTTGTCAAAGCTCTTTGGGGCTGCATTGCTGATGTGCACCGAGGTGCCGTTGATGATGTGGTCATCCCCACACAGGGACTGGGCAATTTCAGCATCAGCGAATGTGACAAATGCAAAAGCTCGGAAAGGCTTGGGAATGAAGACATCGACAACCTCGCCAAACTTTGAAAAGTAATTGCGAAGGTCATCCTGAGTCAGATCCTCTGTGCAGCGACCAATGAACACCTTGCGGTTCATTATCTGGTTCTGGCCCTCCTGTCAAACAGAACAAACAAAAATCCTGCTAGAGCACATTCCTTTCAACAGAGCTTTACATTAACTCTCACACACAACTGTAAATGTTTTGCGTTTTCTACATTCCCAGCCAGCTATGCTCTCTTGCATTATTTTTTACACTTACAGGCTTACCCACCTGAACACAGCATCAAACCAGCTTTGTCAATTGCATTTTTTTTTTATTCTGGTTATTCCGTCATATTACTACTCAGTTTTTGTAAAGGTTCATGTTATGGTCAGTGTATTTTTTTCCTAATGACAAATTCAATTTCTATGACTCCCACTTAACAAACTAGAGCAATTATCACTTTAAAAAAAAAAAAAAAAAAAATTACATGCTGAAATAACGATACAGATCACAAGTAATCTTCAAAAAGGTCTCTCATACAACCGTTCTACAAATAAGCCCTGTTTCAGATACGTACACAACCACTGTGCTGCACACTCCCACAAGAAGTGGGGAACTAGCCATTTCAATATTACTGATATATCAGTTTATTAAAGAGAACTGTTCAGGTCCAAAGATTTTTGGTTCCCAACCCCTAACAGGCCAGTCGCTGTTGCTTTGTGGGGTAAATATAATTTAACCATTTCAAAACTTGCGCCACAAATCAGAAAATGTTTGTTTTTCCCTGCGATGCCCGCTTTTTCTTTCATTCATGACTTTCTCACACATCTGATCACATCCAATGCACGCTCACTGATTTCAACCATAAATTTACAGGCACGCACACACACAGTCACTGCATAACTGCTGCTATGCCCTTGGTCTGAAGCACAAAAAATGATTAGAAATGGAGAAATACCCACCATGAGGACGATACACTTAAGACACTGGAAATACACTGAACAACTGTCATGACCAACCCAACATGAATAGGCAACAATCAAGCTCAAATTGTTCTCACCCACCTGACCCTGCCTTTTTGGAAGGCAAACACAGCAGCATTTGACTAGACTCAGAGCAGACTGCCAGGAACAACCTAAGGCGACATCTTTAACAATGGCATTATGAAAGTGAACCTCACAATAACAAACCTTCCAGAAGGATAAATCTTACTTCAAAAAAATAAAATACTGTTGAACACTGAACTTGTAAAATATTTCTTTTCTTTCAAATGTAAAACTTTCCTACCTGGCTGTTTTAGTGCTTTCCTTGCAAATGAGAAAGTTTCTTACACAGAGGTTCATTTTCATCAACGCACACAAGAGGGAACCAAAGCGCACGAGCTTCAAGGGACCCCCGGATATTGCCTGTCCCCACAAACCACCAATCTTTTCAGCTACAGAAGTTAAAACTGTCAGGTGTATAATGTCTTCAATTTGAAAAGAACGGATCAAGGGGATCTCTTACATTTTGATACTGGGCTCCCCAATATTGCTGCCAGGGGTCACTTTGACTCTCATACGCATTTGAGTTCCAGTTATTATCCTGGAACATGAAACAGCAAGGTTACACCTATAGCATCTAGAAACCACGCATAAATGCTTGCTTTGAGAAACTACCTGCTTGTGTGACTCAAAATGCAACCCCCCCCCCCCCCCCCCCATAATGTACTTTTCAGCCTTTATGGGAAAGAAAAAAGCCAATGTGCAACACATTAATGCACAGTTTCAACATCTCCAGTTTATACTTAAGTCACACCACAAGCAACGTGCCATGACACCTGGAACACTTGTTTCCAAGACAGCTGTAGTTGCTCAAAGCAGGTTTCTACTTCATCTAGTAAAATTCTGAAAAAAATTCAAGGACTCAATTGACAAGTGCAAGCCAACAAAACATAGCTGCTGTTGTGCATATTGTATCACATAAATAAATGCACAACCAGCATTTGAAAGGAGCTGGAGCTGCATCCTGATGCTGCAGAGCATATTCTACTTGAGCCAATGTAATTACGATCAGATCACATGAAGATGTATAGTTTTGTGTATTGGACAATTTATAATTTAAGCCATTATGTGTGAAATTACCACTGGAATAAGAATTCAGTCAATTTCAGCTGAACAACAGTCTAAGCTCTCATTACAGTAGCTGTTCAGTTCTAGTTACTATAATCAAATTAAAAGCTGTTCTGAAGTACACGAGACATGCACCTGTAGGAGGATGCGCAAATAACCTACTAAAGCCAGCCAAGAGATTGAAAAACAGTAGGCAGCATCGCCAATACAAATTAGCAATGGTTCACTGCCTCATTTCTGTGAGGGGAAAAAAGGGCTCTTATTCCACATTTATGCTGACTTCAGAAGACGGAGACCCGATAAAACAGCAGAAACTGATGTGGATCAAGCATTGCTACTACTGTGTTGATTGTTTACTTGCGGGTGCCAAACAGAAGTTGCTCTGCTGCTAAATGACAACTCAAGGGTGCATTACAGATGTGGCTTTGCATTTAGTCTGCAACGCACAACCTGGTGGACTGTGACTGCTTCCTTCGATCAAGCCATGCACACTTTGCAAGCCAAAGAGAACCAGATGTCTACCACAGAAATTGCAGGTTGTCTATTGAGTCCCATCAACCATCTGCATGCACAGTTATAGGGGAACCTGACAGTGTGTGAAAAACAAAAAACATGACACAACAGTACTCCCAAGAGAGTATAACAGTGAAAGCTCTCATGCTGGAGCAAAAGGGGCAATGTTACACAATAAACAGTATAAGCTGGTGATGAAAAATGTTTTCAGCACAATCTTATTACAGCATACATGCACGTGTCATGTCCTGAAAAAACAATTCTCACAGGGGCCGCACTGATAATGATCTACATCACTTTACACAGCCCATTCCAAACATCATCCTAGTGCAAAAAAATGCTCTGAAGTTAAAGGTCCAGCACATGTAAATAAAATGAACATAAAAGTGTTTGTGTCATGTAAATAAAAAAAGTGTTCATGATCTGCATAGCAGGTTCACAATTCACCACTTCAGTCTTCCCATGCCCTGTGAATTGTCTGCAATGTCAGTTTGCTATCACATTTCTGCAAAGTTAGCAGCTGGATTATGATGCCCTGTTAGCAGCACAGGTCACCACAGGATAATGAAACACTGTTGCATTTAAATGCATATTTGTAATTCTCATACTACACAACTCCGCATCCGTCTGCCCAACCACCAGGCAGCAACAACTAAACAGTAATACCCATCAAATAAACCAACAGAGGGCTGGTGGCGCAAATTACCTCACCCCTTCTTCACTATACTTTAGTCTCTGAACTGCTTCAAATGTCCTACAGCAATGCACTAAAAAGGTAACAAATGGTGGAAAATATTATCTCTGCAAAATGCGGTACCTAGTACGACCCCTGCTCTTAATTTTCAACTGAAGAGAATGAAGATGCTCACCTTGGAGTTAGGGATGGTGACATCACACCACCGCCCATCGATCATGTGACGCTGCGACATACACTTGACCTGCGACTCCACGTTGCCGAAGCGGATGAACCCAAATCCTTTGGATTGACCTGTGCGCGTGTCCCTCTTCACCTGAAAGCAGGTACGTAATTAGCCAAGCACAAATTTTGGTCTAAGCAAACAGAAGAACCATTTCAAGTTATCAACATGCACTACAAATCTTGTTTAATCCTTCCTATCAAGCAAACTGCAATACGTGCTACTAAACTAAAAGTATGTACAATATACAGAAATGGCCACTCTGTCCCAGATCACATGATCAGAACAGTAAAAATATCAAAAACGTGTACAGCAACTAACACTCCATCAAACGTCAACTGCTGCTGAACAAATGCATTTGCACAAAAATTGTATTATGTACAAATTACAAAAGTGTCTCTCCAGAACTGTACAATTCAGTATCAACATTCATTCATTGCATGCTGGGCAATCCTTATACGATCTTTATTCCTAAATTCTGTAAAAACATGATAATGGACCATGTCCACCAAACTCGTTTCGGTAAAACCTGGAAGGTTCCATCAAGTCTGAACCTGTTTGTCTAAAATAATGACAACATGAAAACAAAACTATTTAAATGAAGCATTCCACACCAAAAAACCACAATGTGATGCCTACCTGCACAAGCAGCAATTCCCCAAACTGGCTGAAGTAATTCTTGAGGTCGTCTTCTGTACTCTTCCAAGGAAGGCCCAGCACAATCAAGTCAGAACATTTGTTCTTCTGGTCTGCCAATCTCTTCAGTTTAGCTGCTGGGTTTTCTCCAAAGCCATCCTCACCCTTTCTTTTATTTTGGTCTGCTGCAAAACAGCCATAATACTGATAAACTGAAAGTGAATATTCGCATAGTATTGATGTGATGCAAGAATTGTAAAGAGATTAACATGGCTGGTCAGTTACTGCTATCACACGACTGAAAATTAAAAATAACAAATATAAAAATACAAGTACTACAGGGTAACGAGCCTTGCTTATAATACCAACAGTGGCCGAGTCTTTAAAAGTCACAGCATACATCTCCCTGATCTACGTAAGCACCAGTTGAACAATCACTGGGAAATGCACTCACAAAAACAATTGGCTTGTTCTGCAAACAGCTCTGTCATATCCCAAATTAAGACGCTCAAACAAGGGAAACTGCATCATATTACTGGGAAACGCACACTCCCAAAAACAATTGGCTTGTTCTGCAAACAGCTGTCATATCCCAAATTAAGACGCTCAAACAAGGGAAACTGCATCACAGCACTGTACAATGAACTGCTATTGGCGTTTACCACTGGGGTTACATGTAAATGTGCACAAAACGCTCACGATTTTAACAGTTTACCGATGTCTTTCCAAGACTCGCCGAGGTGTTGGAGAGAATGAAAGAATTTGAGAGAGAGAGGGAGGGAGAGAAACAGCGAGATAGAGACACACGCACTTTTCGGGAAGACTGCAATGTACTGATGATTTCCCCAGATTCCATCTGGCGGATACAAGACACCATCAGCAAGACGGATGCCTCTGTATGCCCCGGTCTCCGACTTGTACTTCAGACCACATGCCGCCGGGAACTGTGCTGAAAGTGTCGTCAGTAATAACGTGCCGTCATCCTCACTGGGAATTTCAATTGGCTCTTCATTAACATCTTCGCAAACCTGGATGAACTGTGCCATATTCTGCGATGATAGAACACGTTGCACTGGAATAAATTCGGAACAAATTACGTTACCAAACCGGTCTATCAGAGAACAAGACGCGTGCAGAACCAAGATGGCGCCGGGAAAGAAAGACGCCGTCTAGCGGGAAGCGTAAAACGCATGCAATACATAAATTAAAGCAACTGCGCATGCCCACAAATGCTGTAAGCACGGTTTGTGATTGGCGAACGGCTGAACAGAGCAGCGTCGGTTGGGCCGGGTGTGTTTCGGCTTTGTTGGGCCTTGTTTGGTTCCTTTACCTGTACCCTGTGTGATTAAACTATGGTTCTGTAGTTAAGTGCCTGATCAAAGGGGATCGAAATACCAGAAATAAATTTCAACAATATTTATTAAACTGCCTCTGACAATATTGCAAGGAGAGGGCGGTGGCAGCCCCCCGTTTGTTCCGTACTTCCATTGTTCGTGCCAGAGGAAGTTTGCTAAAAGTAGTCTCAACATCAACGCTTCAGGTTGCACATAGAGACGTTGTTGTTGGCAGAGAGCTCACCAGGAGCTTGCGAGATGGTTGAGGGAAGAGGGCGGGGGTAACAATTTTGTTAATTAAGCTATGTGCTGTAGTATCTCTGGCTGAACTTGAACTGCGCGGCGTGCCACAGCGCCGACCGGCTGCCCAATGAAGTATCTAGCTCAGCTAAGCTGCTTGCTTCGCCTTATAGTAATAATCCTGCAAGTGACTAGAAATCAACTTTTGAAAAGAGAATGGGAAGGTGATTCGAACCGATGCCCCGGTGTCGGTTCAGCCGTAACTGGCGTAGATCGAACCGGCCAGTATTCGGTGCTAGCACGCGTCACTGGAGTCAAAGGTATTATTTGAGGTTAATTTTCCTTCGTATCTTTCGCCAGCCGAAATAGCTCAGTTGGGAGAGCGTTAGACTGAAGATCTAAAGGTCCCTGGTTCAATCCCGGGTTTCGGCACGGAACACCCCGGCGGTTGGCAGCCTTTTTTTTCTCCCCCCCCCCCCCTTTTGCTTCCTCAAATCACATCGTGGCAGCTTACGGATAGCATTAAAGCCCATGACAAATAATACGTTTTTCGCGAGAAATAAAAAATATATATTATATAAATCTGAAACATCGTTGAAAGACTGCCAGCGTTCTAAAACAAGATCCAAATACAAAAAGGTTCAAACGAACGCTTATTTATTTTAACACGGACACACACAGCATGCAATTTTTGGGGGGAAATCCCCTTTATCAAGCCACGGTTAAAAACAAGAAAGACTGACTGAAAAGACCTATCAGTCTTGTTTTGGTTGAGTTTTTGCAGCCCGCTTGTTCAGGTGCTTTGAAGATTGTTGATGATGATGATGAAGTGATGCTTTGTGTCCTCAGATGTCAGTTGACATACTAGGGACAAGCTGTGACCAATGCCGAAGCACGGTGCAATAAATCTTTACGTCCACGGAAACCAGAAGGCTCGTTAGGACGGACAGCCCAGGACGGCCACCTCGACTCTCACACAGCTCCTGAACTATGAGAAGACTGTTGTTGGTTGAGTGTTGCTTTACGTCCACAGAAACCGTAGGCTTATTAGGGACGGGAGCCCAGGACGGCCGCCTCGACTTTCACACAGCTCCTGAGCGGCTCTGAAGATTGTTTGCATGATTGTTGTTTATAAGCCGCGGAGTTGTGGCTTGATAAAGGGGATTTCCCCTAAAATTTGCGCTGACCGCGTCGGGGGACAGCTGCGCCGCGGAGATAAAGAGTGTCCCTTCAGTGGCGTAACAAAATCTGGCCGTAGAGTTTGGAGGAGGGTGCCGGAAAGCGGTGCTCGGAGTGTGATCAGTACCAAACTGACCTTTCGGAGGGCGCTGACCGCGTCGGTGGACAGCTGCGCGGAGATAAAGAGTGCCCCTTCAGTGGCGTAGCTAAATCTGGCCGGAGAGTGCCGGAATTCGCGGTGCTCGGAGTGTGATCTGTACCAAACCTTTCGGAGGGCGCTGACCGCGTCGATGGACAGCTGCGTGGAGATAAAGAGTGCCCCTTCAGTGATGGAACTAAATGTGGCAGAGTTTGGAGGAACTGAGGTGCCGGAAAACGGTGCCCGGAGTGTGGGTACTGATAAGACTGTGGAATCAACCACTGAAGCGCCCTAGCACGCACGCCAAGCATGAGACGCATCCACCCTGGGTAAAAAAGAAAAGAAAAAAGGTCCGTCTCGATTCAAACGATTTGGGTTTTATTTGAGCTGGCGTAAGCAACATAGTCAGTTACTAAGTAAACGTCTTTCCGTTTAACTATTATGAAGTGGCGGTAACAGACAATAAAGTATTTGAGTGAATTTGAATATAATCTGAGTTGTTTGTAACAAACTTACTACTGTTTGAGCACCAACAAAAACCTGCTCGTTAGCTGACAGTTTTCTGGGACCCGGCTATGGTGTAACTAAATACGGTAGTGGTTGAAGGAAGGATGTCGTCAACCAGTGCTTGGAGTTTGTAGCTGGCTGTGTCCCTGGCGGCGGCCGTCAGTCACTGAGTGAGTCGCCATGATCCAAACTGACACTGAATCGTGTTAAAGGCCGGAACTCTAATTTAACATGATAATACTACACTGAGAACATGTGCGAATTTCCTTTTGCCACTGAAGCGACAAAGTGACAACAACGGTTGAACGGCGGTGAAAAATTGACTTGAAAGCAATTGTGAGCTATATATTTTACATATATATATATATATAGGTTTGTGTGGAACTGTGCATTTGTTAGACTAGTTTGACCAAAAACACACTGACACAAAAAGAAAGACACGGAACCGACGAAGAAGACCTATGACCCACAACGGCCGGGGGAAAAAGAAAAGAGAAGAGAAGTGAAGTAATAATGAGGTCTGCATGCACTGACACACTGACTGACACAAACTGAAAACAATTATTTGTTGGGGGGGTAGGGGCGAGGAATTCGCATGCTGTGTTTTATCCGAATAAATAGCACTCTTTTTAATAAACAAAAAACAAACAAACAAAAAACTGAAAGCACAGTAGTCATGATATGTGACTCAGCTCCATGGTCGTGTCAGTCGAATCCGAGTGCCGGCCGCCGTTAGCAGCCGACTGAGTCCGGCCTACCCGACGAGTCACCCGCCCCCCCCCCCCCCCCCCCCCCCCCCCCCTTTCTCTCTGATCAGATGTTCTACTGCCTTATTAAATTGTAAACAAGGTGCTTGGCCGCTTGACATCCACAGAACTTGACTTGAACCGGCTAAGCATCAGTCAGTGGAGATTATACCTGTCTGCGCCACATCATCATCACCACCAGAATGACTCCGCTCAGTCAGTGCAGTAAGATGGGCAGTGATGAGAGCCGTTTTAATGTTTACATTAATTGTGAGGGACACAGTCAGTCACAACTGATACAGTGTCCACAGACCACAACCCCGGCTTTTGAAGCCGGAGAAAGGCGGAGAGCGTCGAAGCCGGCGGCCCGGCGATTCGAACCGGCCGTGGTCCTTCGTGCTAGTTCAGTACCAGCACAGATTATAAATATGTATATTTATGTATAACCGGCCATAGTTCAGGAGCTGTGTGAGAGTCGAGGTGGCCGTCCTGGGCTGTCCGTCCTAACGAGCCTTCTAATTTCCGTGGACGTAAAGCTATATTGAACCATGCTTCGGCATTGGTCTCAGCTTGTCCCTAATATGTCAACTGACATCTGAGGACATTAAGCAACACTACCTACCCATGTATTTATAATCTTTGGTACCAGCCTTACAGTCGCTAGACCAAACCGGCTCACACCATGGACCTGTGATAATATAGGTCCATTATTATTGTTATTATTATTATTATTATTCATAGCTTTTATATAGCGCTATTCTCTGCTCTCAAGCAGACTCACTGCGCACCGTGATTGGCATGTCAGTGATGCTGCCGAATAGTGAGTAGTAAGTAAACATGGTGCTTAACGTCCACAGAAACCGTACGGCTTATTAGGGACGGGGAGGGGGTATGGAGGTGGGGGGAAGAGGGAGAGTATATACCTATCTACACTACTGTCACCACCACTAAGAATGACTTGTGCATTAAGATGGGCAGCGATGAGAGCCATTTTAATGTCTGAATTTCAGTAGCCGGAAGTGATGCCAGGACAAAGTCAGAAAACAGTGTCCACAAACCACAACCTTTCTGAAGAGAAAGGACAGCCGAAGCGGTATCAGTCGAACCGAGGTCCTTCCGCTTACCAGCCTAACGCCTTATCGCTAGGCCAAACCGGCTCTCAAATTTTGAATGAGTGACTATATCCTTTCATGATCAGAAATTAAAGGTATCAACTGACACAGAAACCGACTCGCCCTTACATCAGTGCACACCTACTACACTGACACGTCCTGGCACTGAAACAGCCGTATCATAATAATGCAGTTATTCCCCAGCGGCCAGTCTCTCACTCTC